>JAAMXP010004547.1:46179-57226 GCA_019693395.1 Ettlia oleoabundans | reverse complement strand
AATGCGCTCCACCCAAAAATGCCCCTTTCCCCGACAGCTAACCTTGGACGGTCAGCATGCCCTGCCTGCCCACTCACCCCCCGCCCACCTTGCCATTGTGGCCTCGCAATACGGCCAGGCTGGCGCAGGTGTATGCGCAGTACACGTGTACTGTATTGCTGTTGATCGCTGCAAAGTACTGCCCCCCGTTTGAGAAGCAGCAGTCACGGGCCGCCTTGATAGGCAGCTCCTTCACCACCTGAAGATCGTCTGCAGCACATCGAAAGAGGGAGGAAAGACAGGAATATGGGTGGTAACCAACAGTATGGCCGGGTGGGCTTTCCACCGTGGGCCAGCACGGTGGAATAGGTTTTCCACTTTGGGCCAGGGCTCTTGAGGCAAAGCTTTTCATGCAAGCATGCCATGGCTTGAGTCGTGCTAAGCCGGGTCCTGTAGTCCAAGCCAGACCTAACATGCCAGCCGCCCGCTGACAGCACGAATACATACTGAACCGTGCCCTGGCCCACCCTTCTAGCACCCTCCAATCCAACCCACCCCACCAAAGCGGCAACACAACCACCCACCTGCCAGCACCATCAAAAGTCGCAACTTGTCAGCAAACCCTGCCAGCAGCATATAGCCGGTGGGGTGTAGCGCCAGACTCAGCACATCTTGCTCGACTGACTTTACCTGCAGCAGTGGGTTTAGGTGCACTAGGCTGTTAGGGTTGCAAACAAGTCAGGAGGGTCTGGACAGCGCAAGGAGGGCTAGCGAGAGAGCAACAGCGCATTTTGACAAGCGCGTCACCATGCAACTGGTCACATGATGCTATCGTTGGAGGAATCGGAAGGACGGAAAGATGTCCCTGGCGCAAGGAAAGCATGCCTTCTACGCTTCAGGGTAGAAAGAATGGTTTCAAGGCCCCCACCCACCAGCTCCGAGGTTTTGTCCAAGTAGTTCCAGATGCGAATGGTGTGGTCAGCGCCAGCTGTCGCCACCACAGAGCGCCGCACGCAGGTGGCCAGCCCGGTGACCTCGCCTGAGTGGAACCCCGGAGCCAGGCGCTGCAGCCCGGCAAAGGTGCCTCGGCGGTCGCCTGGGGCCACAGCCAGAAGCAGCAGCTGGTTGTCGCTGGTCAGACAGGCCACGCTGTCGTCCACTGGTGCTACTGCAAGGCTGATGGGGCGGCTGGTCGCCGGGCCAGGGGCGGCACCAGCCGCCGCCGCTGAGGGAGCAAGCGTGCTAACTGAAGCGGCTGACGCTGTTGAGGCTGCAGTGCCAGGTGGTGGCTCGGTCCCGTAATGCCCGCCGCCAGCGCTGCGGTCGCTCGTGCCGCCGCTGGGGCTGCTGCTGTCGATGCCAAAGGTGCGGTGCAGGCGGTACGGTTTATTCTCGCTGTCCCGCTCATAGGCCAGCAGCTTGCCCGTGCTAGTGCCTGCCACAAACCCCTGCATACGAGGACCCGTAAACACAATATGGCACACACAAGCAATGCTGCTGGCTGGCCGCATGGCATTTTGATATCCTGCACATGATACACAAACGCTGCCAAGAACCACCTCCACCTTTCTGCCAGCCATGTGCATTGCCCCGCGCTGCCACCAAGTAGCATACCAGTGCAGCTACAACAATGCCACTCAACGCCAAACTGCCACTTCTGGCACAGCTGGTCGGTGCATACACTACAGCAGCAATGTGGCTGCTGGTATAATGCTGCCAAGCTCACTTTGTTGGAAGCCGCCACCGCCTCCACACAGCACCCAGCCTCAGGTGCCATCGCCTGCCGCACATCTCCCTCTGACACAATGAGCACCTCCCCCCGCTTTGTCCCCACCGCCAGCATCGCCTCTGCCTCGTTGTCCAGCAGCCACGTGTGGCAGGAGTAGTGCGGCGCCTCGCGCTTGTGCAGCACGTTGGGGAGCGGGCGCAGCGTATTGCCCTCTTCAAGGCGGTACAGGCAGCAGATGCCTTCACCCACCACACTGATGTGCTGCGGGTTATCGCCTGCAGGCAGGCAGCAGTTCATGTGTTCACAGTGCTATACTGATCGCTACATAGCGCACAAGTAGACACATGGGATGTGCACCAGCAGTTGCGATGTCTGACTACAGCTCCCCCTCCCGCCGAAAAGGCCGCCGCCCGCAACGGCGAGCAAACCCCTCCAAACCTGGCTGGAACAGGCATTGCACCACAGAGTGTCCCGGTTGGATGACGGTGCGCACGCTGGCCAGCAACTTGGACTTCTCCCAGCCCCACATGTACAGCGACCAGTCGGGGGCGCCGCCCTGTGACAGCAACAGCCGCCCATCGCCGCTGAATGCTACGCTCACAAACTCCTGCAGGTGCGGGACAGGCTGTGGGTGACCTAAGTCATGAACCGATTCAAGTGCCGGGAAGTATATTGATGCTGTGGATGAGCTGGCAATCAGAAGAGGCGCAATGTTTTGCTGGGAGGCCCTGCAACCGCTCCGCCACCCCCACCTTGGTGCCCTCTGAGCTGGCGGTAAGGATCTTGCGGCGCTTCCCCGTTTGAAGATCAAACACAGTCACCGTAGCCTTGTCTCCGCGCTCAGCCAGTGCCAGCAGGCGCTTGGAGGGGCAGACAGCAAAGGCCGTGATGGCCGCGGCGTCTGGGTTGCCCGCAACAAAGCGCTGGGCCTTAGTGTCGGGCTGGTACAGGACAATGGATCGACCGCACAGGTAAGCAACCGTGTTCTCATCTGCCCAAAACAGGCCCTGGGCGCGAGAGCCGAGGGCGCCAAAGCAGTGCCTGCGAGAAGGCACAGGTGGCTCGGAAGGTTCCGCGGCTGCTTCCATGACCCCAATTCATACTGTTTACTCACCTGGGTTGCAGCGCCGACATAGCGGCCGCCACGCCTGTGGACGCCACCCCAGCCATCCCGATGTCTGACTGGCCGGTCAACAGCCTCCCATGCCTTTAATGTTAAAGATTAGTGTCGACAGGGGCTACAGGGAGGTCAGTAAACGGGTAAGACGATTGCACGAGGCAAAAGAAAGAATATAGCGGAGTGGCGGTGACAGCCGCCGCTCACGCCGCCGGGGGTTTCTGCTGCTGCTTTGGCTGCTGATGCTGCTCTTGCTGCTGCTCAGCCGCCGGCTCTACATCAGCTGCTGCTGCCTGATCCGAGGGGCCTGGAATGCGGCGATACACATGGCGCCAGGTCTTGCCGCCGTTGCGTGCCACCTTCTGCCCCTCCTCCGTGCCCTGCAGCAGAAGTTGCGCCGCCGGGTCGTTTTCCAGCTCCTCATCACTCACCCGCTCAAACAGCGGGTGCGCCTCCAGTCTGTCACGCTGCAGGCGCCAGGGATAGGACACCTGGTCGGTGCATGGCATAAGAAGAGACGGCGCGGAGCAACACTGGCAGTGCTTATATGGCATGGGGAGTTTCAGCTGTGCATCACCAAAGCCCATGGCAGCTGCGCATGGCGGCGAATTTGGTAGTGAAACTGTTGAACATACAAGCACGAGATGGAGCAGCCACTAGGAATGCTATCAGCCATGGTCAACCACAGCAACTCGCACAAAAGGTGAACAGCCAGCCAGCCAGCCAGCCAGCCTGCCTGCCTGCCTGCCTGCACCTACCTGCCAGTTTCCCAGGTCCTCCACATCGGTGATTGTGTACAGCAGGCCGCCCGGACGCAGCAGATAGGCGTATTCCGCCAGTAGCGTGCGCTGGATGATGCGGCGGCGGTGGTTGGAGGTCTTGAAATGTGGGTCCTGCAATTAGGGGACAACAGGTGCATATGTTTGGGGCAGCACAGTACTCCTTACAATATGGCAGCCCGACACCTCAGATTTGGAGGGCATTGGCCAACCGTGTGCTGAAACCTGGCTGAGGCTGCGTGGTGGGCCATATGCCTTGCGGCTGCCACGTCCTGTGCCTCAAAACAACACCCTTGCTGTGCCACCGTTAGAAATCCACCGGCACACACTCAGGATCAGGCCCAACCGTGTTCAAGGTGTTCCAGACCAGAGAACATACATGTGATGCGTTCCTTTTAACCCTCACTCTCACCGCAAACAGGAAGAAGAGCTTGGTGAGCTGGCCCTTCTTGAAGTAGTTTGTAATGAACTTCATGGCATTGGTGCGTACCACCGAGCAATTCTGGTATTTTCCGGGTTGCTGCTTGCGCAACGCCAGGATGCGCTCCTTGACATACTCTGCGAGCATGCATGTGGTGGAAGCAAGGGGGACCAAAGAACATTGGAGCGCGAGGAAGGGAAGCGAGATCTTCCCTGCTGCTATACCTTGTGAGTCTGTATCCATGCCCGTGCAACCACCCATTACCAACGAACTCTGATGGCTGATCACGCTGCATCCTCGCAAAAATGAATGTTATCTGCTCCCGTGAAGCATACCTGTGACCTTATCTCGAATCTCCATTCCCATCACCAGCTTGTCAGGGTAAGCCTCAGCCAGCCGCACCGTCAGGCCCCCAAAGCCGCACCCAACGTCTGCAAATTCCACCTCTGGCGGCGGCGTGCCAGCCTCTGCTGCGGCTGCATGAAGCTCTGGGTAGTGCGCAGCCCTGCATGGCACAGGCGAGAAAACAGGGCGCAGGGTTGCAAGAGCAAAGGCAAAGATGGCAAGCGGCTAGGCAGAGACCCGTAGGCTACATTGTTGATGTTGATTCATGCCGTATGATCACGCAATCTCCCACCATTTTTTACAAATGTGTAGTACGTTACTTACAGCAGCAGATTGAAGCAGGGGCACAAGAGCGAAGCAGCAAGACCAAGCAGGCGGCAGGCAGCAGCGGCAGCACACCAGTCAAATTGGTCTGGGGTGAGGGGCACTGGGAAGCTTGCATCGTTCAATGGGTTGCAGTGCGCCCTCATGCGATACAGCTGCTTCTTGGGGGCCTTGACCACCTCCTGCGGGCAACAGAGGGACACGACATGCAGGTCGGTGGCGCCGGCAATGCATCCGGGTTCATATCAAAACACAATAATTGCGTGTGAATACCTGCTGGGGAGCTGGGGCCTGTGCATCTTCCTCCCTCGCACGTTTTGGAGCCATTGTCGCAGTTGCCGGACTCCAAACGTGCCCAAACTCAACAAGGGCAATATCAATGTGATGGCTATGCAAAGCCAGCGAACAGGCCCGGCGGCGGAGGAAAGGGGCCACGGTGTCAGCTCTCAAGACAGCCCTCTGCTCTTGCTTTCGGCGCTGTCTTCCGGCTGCTTCCCGGTTCCTGTGGTCGCAAATACGTATTATCGACGCGATGGATCCTTATAAGGCGAGTGCGGCTTCACTCCGACAGGCAGCGCGCTGATTGGCGGCGAGCGGCGTCTCGCGCACTGCTGCACTCTGCCCGTGTGTGGGGCGGTTGCAGCGTGGGCTGCAGAGGGGGTTGGGTGGACGGTTTCCCCGCCCTCCCACTTAGCATGCCTCGTCGGAGCTAGCTTTGTCTCCTGTCGCTTGGGATCCAGTCCCCCCCCAACCGCCCCGGCGGCCTGGTCCCAGTGACCCGACACCCCGCGGCCAACTGTGGTTTGCCGCCGTGCCGCCGCTGGCCCACACCTCACCGCCATGCCTGCTCCCCCTGGCCTCTGCCGTCTGCAGTTCCGCCCCTCCTCCGCGCACAACAGTCCACACTGGACCACCAACTCGGGGGCCCCGGTAGGGAGCATGCATGAGTAGCAGCAGCCCTTCCACCCACTTTTCTCGCAGCCGGTGGACTTGGAAGGGCCTTGGCTGCCTACTGTTTGGCAGCCACCTGCTGCGCCTTGCAGCGATTCATCGCCGTTTCCTGCCTTGCTTGACAATCTGCTATGCAGGTCTACAATGTCAACAACTCGTTGACCGTGGGAGTTGGTGAGTGCACTCAGCAGTTGGCAAGAAAGCCCCGCAGCACTCCAGTACTGCAGGGCTAGAGAAGGACTGGGATGGCCTGCCCAACTAAGAATGCCTCGATGTTCTCTGCTGCTTTATTTCCTGCCTCCGCACCTGCTTCCTTGCTGTGAAATGCATGTCCACACCTTTGCTGCTGTCTGCTTGGCTCATAGGCACAGTGTTAGGTAAACCTTCAACTCCCTCAAGTTTCCCGCTTCCGCCTGCCGCCGCACCTTCCAGCCCGCCCCAGGCGTCCTGCACCTGTCTCACTTACTCGTCGCTCGCTCATCCTGTCATACTTTCCTCCCGCAGGCGGTCCCATCCTGCTTGAGGACTACCAACTGACCGAGAAGCTGGCCAACTTTGACAGGGAGCGCATCCCGGAGCGCGTTGTGCACGCACGCGGCGCCGCCGCCAAGGGCTTCTTCGAGGTGTGTCGGGCCGCTGGACAAGTTGTAATGTGGCGTTGCGACTGACACTTGTCTCCAGCTCTCTTTTAACTGCGCTGGATAGGGATGACACTTGCCGCGGCTGGAAGGCAGCAAGCAGTGGCGTGCACTCGTTTACAGCACACAACGCCGGAACCGGAGCCTTCACCAGCTCCTCGTTTACCTTGCCCCGCCCCCTCCTGCTTCCCTTTCCACCCCTGCAGGTCACCCACGATGTGTCACACCTCACCTGCGCCGATTTCCTGCGTGCACCAGGCGTGCAGACCCCCGTCATTGTGAGTAGCGCAGGGGTGCGAGGAAGCAACACAAAAGCATGTCCAGCCTGCCCCGTGCATTTGGAAAGCAGACCACCATCGTTGTAGCGTGGGACCGCTTTGTCGGTCAGCGAGGGAGGCAGCTCATACACCATGTCCCTCCGCCTGCTCCGCCTGCCTGATCTGCTTGGCAGGATGATCTTAAGCAACCTCAGTGGTTTGCACAGCCCTAGTCATCTCTCGGCCCTTGTGGGCCCTCTACCCCTCCCTGCCCCTGACACAGAAGATTTGCCCTCCAGTCCTACAGAACTCAGTACAAAATCAGTTCTTTCAGTAACCCAACCAACCCCTTCCTTTTCCCGTTAATTATGCTGCAATGTGTTTAAACTGCAACTGCAACCTGACTGTTACGCAACGCAGGCGCGCTTCTCCACGGTGATTCACGAGCGCGGGTCCCCAGAGACGCTGCGTGACCCGCGCGGCTTTGCCATCAAGTTCTACACGCGTGAGGGGAACTTTGACATGGTCGGCAACAACATCCCGGTAGGTGGCATGAAAATAGCATAGTGGTGGGAAGCATGGCCACAACATTCCAGTAAGCTGGATGTTGTGGGTTTGCTCGTGGTGGATACAGCGGGCAGTTAGGATGGCAGTCACGGTGGGTGGGGTTTTATGGCAGGCTGCCCTGTGATAGCTGCGCGCCTCGCTTCCCACCCGCCCATCCAACCTGCACGCACGTTTACCATCTAGCCTCCGCTTTTCCTCCCTCCCTTCCTTTGCCGCAGGTGTTTTTCATCCGTGACGGCATGCAGTTCCCCGACATGGTGCACAGCTTGAAGCCAAACCCCAAGTCACACATCCAGGTGGGTGGGGTGGTTGGGTGGACACCCAGTGGGTGGGTCTGCATTCAGCAACGGATGAGTGTGGGCACTTTGGCTAATTGGAGATCGGTTTTGGCGGCTGCTTTTCTGTTTGCACCCTCGCGGTGCCGACTCAAGACCCTGTGCGCGCCTTGCAGAAAACGTGTTTCAACTTGTTGTTGTGAGAAGTTGATCGCACTCCTGCCTAACAGTTATCTTGACTGTGACTTGGCCTTCACGCGTTGCAGGAGGGCTGGCGCATTGCCGACTTCTTCTCCCACCACCCAGAGGCCATGCATATGGTGGGTGTGGGGCGGGGGCGGGGTCGGTGGTCTGTCGTTTTTGCGGTTCAGAAGGCCCTTGATTTTGATCAGTCTGCACCCTCTGCTTGCTCTGTACAGTTGTGGTACAACTCGCAATGCGGCTGGTCCTTGCACAAGTGTTTCAGCATGCCCCATCTGCATTTCCCTCCCATAACCCTTTTTCTGCCGTTCAATCTGTCTTTTTATAACACCGGGCTTCTCTAGTTTGCTGTATGTATCAATGATACTATGTCTTCCATCCCGCCTCCCTACCCGCAGTTCACCTTCTTGATGGATGACTGGGGCGTGCCCCGCGACTACCGCCACATGGAGGGCTTTGGGGTGCACACCTTTGTGCTGGTGAATGCGCAGGGCAGGGAGACGCTGGTCAAGTTCCACTGGAAGCCCACATGTGGTGAGTGGCAGGGGGCTGGGTGTGTGTCTCGTGGATTCTTGTACTGAAAAAAGTATATCTGCCTGCCTGCTGAGTTTCCAGCGTCCACGAGAAGCCCACCTGCGGTGCGGGGCAGTGTATGTCTCGCTGAACCTTGTACAATTGTACCTGCCTGCGGCCTTAACTGAGTTCTGCTGGGAGCCCACAACTGGAACTTCTTGCGGTGCTGCTGTGGGTATGTTGGTCTTGACTCAAATCCTTCTCCAATGTTGTTCTTCTCCTTTACGTGAACTGGCTGTGAGGTAGATTAGGCGCGGCCTTCCACCGAGTTTTCTTCCAGTTCCTCCCTTTCCACCTTTTCCATTCCCTCCCTTCCGTCCTTTCCCATTTCCTGCCTTTCCATCTTTTCCATTTCCTCCCTTCCCATCCGCAGGCGTGGAGTTTTTGCTGGATGACGAGGCGGTGCAAGTGGGAGGCTCCAACCACAGCCACGCCACACAGGTTCGGTTTGATGGGTCTGTAGAGGGTGTGGGTGGGTGGTGATGGATTGGTTGGTAGTGCACCTGGCAACCGCAGGCGCCCCATATAGGTGTACTTTTTTAAGTGCTGCTGCACTCCTTGTGCCTCTGCGGTGTGGCAAAGCCGCTGTGACACCCATTTGGTGCACTACCTGTACTCATATTGTGTCTCCTGTCACCCTCTTCTTGTACCGTCTGTCCCTCCGTCCCGTAACGCAGGACCTGTATGACTCCATTGCGCGCGGCGAGTACCCTGAGTGGCGCCTCTTCATCCAGACCATGGACCCAGCGGTAAGGCTGGGATACCACCCCCACCCCCCACCCCCTTGTTCTCTTTCAATGCAGTGGTCCAATGATTTGCTTGCCTGCCTGCCTGCCTGCCTGCCTGCCTGCCTGCCCTTATCTGCGCTACCCCTTATCCCCCGCACTTTGCATTTCTAAGCCCTTTTCACTGGGTGTACCCGCCGCTGGCCGGTTTCCATTCATCCTTGTATGTCCAGCGCATTGGTTTGTATCAGTCTTGTGTTCCCGACTGTCTGCAGCGTGCCGACTCGTACGATTTTGACCCCATGGACGTCACCAAGACCTGGCCGGAGGATGTCTTCCCGCTGCAGGTGGGTGGGTGATTCAGGTTGGGAGGTTGGTGGGTGATCGGGTTTGGAGGTTGGTGGGTGATCAGGGTCTCACTGCAGTTGAGTGGGCGATGCGAGTTGGGAGGTTGGCAGTGCAATATGTGTGTGGGTGATTGCTGTGGGTATGGACTTGAGGATGTGTGCACGCTGAAGTTCGGGGGCGTATCTAATCCATGGCGGTGTGTGTACTGCCGACAGCTGGATGAGGAGCACCCCAGGCAACACTTTCAATAACAGATTCGTCGCGCGATACCACCCCCACCCCACCCCACCCTACCCCCCAACCTGCCCTTCGGCTACTCATTACGGACCCAGCCACCCGTTCATGTCGCAAGCTGCTCAGCAAACTGGCTTCCCCTTCCCCTTGGACTCTGCTGCAGCCTGTGGGGCGCATGGTGCTGAACCGCAACCCCGACAACTTCTTCAACGAGAACGAGCAGTTGGCCTTCTGCCCCGCACTGGTGGTGCCAGGTGGGCAAGCTGAATTCTCAGCCCTCCCTCCCAGCTGGCACTCTGCTGGCTGGCTGGCTGTGTAGTACTTTGTATTGTGTAATGTGTAATAGCAAAAGAGTGGCCACTTCCTTGTTTGGCGTGAGTGATGTTTGGTGTGGGTAGCTGTAAGGCTGCTGGCACCCTCACCCCTCACCTCCAGTCTTGTACTGCATTGCTGTACCTGCTTTGATAATCAATTTTGCACCACGCCTTTGTTCTCTTGTACCGCAGGTGTGGCCTACAGCGACGACAAGCTGCTGCAGACACGCATATTTTCGTACCAGGACACGCAGCGCCACCGCCTGGGTGGCAACTACCTCATGCTGCCCGTGAATGCGCCCAAGTGCGCGCACCACAACAACCACCACGAGGGTTTCATGAACTTCATGCAACGCAGCGAGGAGGTGGGTGGGGTGTGTGTCAGGATGTGTGTGAGTTGTGGTACCTGGCTTGCTCTTGCCGGATACGTTGTACCCAACCCTGGTTTCCATAAACTTTCCACCTTGTTGGCGCCTTCATGCAATTCTGTGTTTTGCGCTGCGTTGCTACTGCTCGCATGTGCTTGTTGAACATGGCTGTGCCATGCACAAGCACGGAGGTCAAGGTGGATTATGTTGATCAGGGTTGGTCATGATCAACAGGTTTACTTTTTGCCTCCCTGCAGATCAACTACTTCCCCTCACGCTTCGACCCCGTGCGCCAGGCTGAGCAGTACCCAATCGTGTCCCGCCCCATCGGGGGCCGCCGCGAGCGTGGTAAGAGCACGGGCTAACCATGCATTTTACTGCACTGGCGCTTGTGGCTGCGCCCAACTCGATTTGCACACGTGCCTGGCACGTCCGAGCTGGTTTGTTGTTTGTGCGGCCGTTGGACGCTGCACCTCATGCTGCAGACGTTCAGTGCTGGTCAGCACTTCTGCAACTGCTGTACAACACCAGAACATTGCTTGCATAGCCTGCCAAGTTCTCACTATTCAACTGCTACTTGCCGCGCCAATCTGTCTTTCGCAGTTCCTTTTGTTCTGATACTTTGTGAGCATTACCCTGACTCGTGTATTTCCCTACATCCCCTTCTCCGCCCTGCAGCTGTGATACCCAAGGAGAACAACTTCAAGCAGCCTGGCGACCGCTTCCGCAGCTTTGACCCCGAGCGCCAGGAGCGCTTTGTCAACCGCATCGCCAACGAGCTGCTGCTGCACCCACGCACCACGCAGGTCAGCTCATCTAGCTGCTTTGTGGGTGTGGGTGGGTGGTGGCGGTGTGTGGGTGTGGTGTGGGTGTGGTGGTGGTGTGTGTTTGTGTGTGGGTGG
>JAAMXP010004547.1:0-46170 GCA_019693395.1 Ettlia oleoabundans | reverse complement strand
GGGCCTTGGTTGTTGGGTTTTGCGGAGCTGTGTTGTGGCTTGATGGGAGTGCCATGAGGGCATTGCATGTGGCCGAGTGTTGGTGGACCGACAAAACATGTGTATGGCTTGGCTGGTTTTTTTGCGTTGTTGTGTGCATCCCCTTTCCGCCAGGCCATGGACAGCAATGGCTGAACCGCCCCGTGTGTGCCCTGCGTCCTTCCCCCCCGCGCCATTGTCTGCAGGAGATCCGCCGCGTGTGGCTGGGCATGCTGTCGCAATGCGACAAGAGCCTGGGCCAGAGGGTGGCGGCCAAGCTTCAGGCAGCCTCCGCGCTGTGAGGGAGAAAGGGGCAGCTTGACCAATTAGTTTGCCAGCTATTCTATGAGCCAGCCAGTGCAAGCCTGGCGCATGGCTTGTGGCCAGCCAGCCACCCGACCGGCTGAGCCTGCCACCAATGTGACCCGCGCATAGGCAAGCAACCCAGCGTCTTTGACCCTCTACTCGTCGCCCCCCCAAAAGTCTTTATAACCAAAGCCTACTAGAGATTAGCTGCAGCGCGGCAGGCTTGTATGCGGCCGCTTTTCATGATCCCTTCCCCTTCTGCCTTGGCTTCCAAGACTATACATAGCGTTTCCTAGTGGCCCCAGTTTTCCCCTTTGGTTCCTCCCCACTGCCTGCTGTGGTCCAGGCAGCCATTTTTGCGACCTGCGCTGACAGTGGCGTGCTGTTGATAATGGCACGGTGCTGTATGATACATGTACAGCACCCCTGCAATGTCCTGCTGCACGGGCCACTCCAATTTTGGCTGTGCATACCGATTCCAGCAGTCTCCAGTAGGTACTGTCAAGTTAAATGGCAAAAATGGCAGGTTGCTGCCTCCAAATGAATATAGCGTCCCGAACCAATATGTGTAAAGGAATGTAGCGTTAGCTGCGACCTTGATAGTTAACTGCGCGTGTCCCAGCGCTGGCCCTGCTTCTCAGCACTAGCGCAATGCCGCCACTGCTGCGATGCAGCCCACCAGCAGTGTTACTGGAGAGAAGGCCATTACCCTAGCTGCGTTTGCCCTGCTCAGCACGCTGACCCACTTCACCGGCTGGACTCCAAGGATGTAGCTGGTTCCCTCGGTCAGCTGTAGGCAGATGGGCAAGTGGGTGCTGGAGTGGAGAGGTGCCCGTGCAGTGGTGGTGATGTTGCATGTGGGTGCTGCATCACACCAGCAGGCTGCATTAACATGCCTTGCTTTTCTGCAATGAGCGGGGCAGGATTATGTGGCAACCACTCCGCCCTGCGCGTGCTTACCGTGAACTCGTAAATGCAGTTGTTGTTGAGGGTGCGGATCTGCAGCGAGTTGGGCGTGCCGCCCGGGGTGACGGCAAAGGGCGTCGCGGGAACCAGCGCCGGCGTAGCGACATCGGCCCTGAACACACCCGAAGCCTGCTGGTTCTGACCGCTGCTGGTTATCTCAGCAAAAGAGTCGGGGCAGCCGATCATGGTGCCGTTGAGCATTGCCCAGCCGGAGGCGGGTGGCAGCACACGAAGGCTGATATCGCTGGAGCGCAGGCCAAAGCGGCCCATGCGCGCGCAAGCAGCGACGAAACTATTGTCGCAAGAAGCGCCACCTACTGTGTTTGTATACTGCATGTAGCCCCGAATGACATAGTCGCGCATTGTGCTCGTGGAGGCCTGCAGCAGCGCGCAGCCAGTAAGGAGAGCGGGCCGATGACGGCGGCGCAAATAGTGTCGGCCGGAGCCTTGCCCACGGCGCACATTGCGAATGGGTGAGATGTAACAACTAACGACCCCCCATGCAGCTCCCAGCAGGCCGGTTAAAGGCGTCCGCCATCGGGATGTTTGACGCCCCGCACCTGGGCTAGGGCGCAGGCCGCCAGGAGGAGTAGCAGCTTCAGACGCATGTTTCAGCCAGATGCTGTGTCAAGGGATAGAATGCGGGCCTTTCAGAGGGACCGAAACCAGACGGCATCTCGGAGGGCGCAAGCGCTGCCAGCCCTCGTCAGCCGGTCGCATGTGCTCCAGCATTCTTCCAAAGCACACACTCCGTCATTTCACGGACCTTTGGAGGCTGTGGGAGCTTTGCGCGCTTTCACATATCGCCTCCGTTTGCACAAACGTTCTGCCGGGCTGCCGGGAAGCGATGCGGCAGCAAGCTGCTCAAACCGCCCGCTACAGTTTTCCCGACAATATGTTCGACGGCGCTGGTGCCAGCGGCGGCAAGACTGGCACCCTTCACCACCTCTGCCCCTGCCGCCCCTGCCGCCGCCTGGCCCAAGGAGGTAGGGTTGCATGCTTGTAACCCTCAACCCTTTCTTGGCGGCTTGCAGGCATTACAATAGCATGAAGAAGCGTCACGTCCACCTGTCATGGAAGGGCGCAGCTGCAGCGATAGAGCGGCGGCCTGCCGCCAGTGCCTCAACCCGCCTGGACAAGCTGCTGTGCACGCAGCCGCTGCCCGTTGCCTTTTCAGGGTCCACACCCGCAGCGGCACCTAAAGTACCACCATGTAATCCCCTGCTGCAATCAGGGCATGCTGTACCCACCACCTTGGCAGGCTGTAAAGCAGTCGCAGCGCAGTCCCCCCTAGAGATGCCAAAGTTGAGGGCTGGCAGCAGCAACTGGGTGCTGCCGAAAAGTGCCTGTTGCCGCTGCCCAGTGGCCAAAAATCCATCGGTTATTGTGTACAGCAGGAAAGCAGAGGAACAGCGGCATCGGTTCCACCCGTTCCTGCACCCGCGTTGGTTCCCGCCCGCTCAGTCAGCTCCTCAGGCCACAGGTGCTGCCCGCCCTCCCTTCCAGCATGCCCAAGCATGGCAGCCCCCAAAGCCCAGGCAGTCTAGGCGGCAAGGGCCGGCGCCTGCAGCCCATGAGGCGAAGGTCGAAGCCAGGGCAGCTGTAGCTGGCAACAAAGCAGCACATGCTCGCAGCACCCGTCGCACCACCGCCACATGAGAGGCTAGCAGAAGCAGGCACACACCCCTCCGCTTGCCATCAGGACAGCTCGTGGGTGCAGCTCGGTTTTCCGTGGTGCCTACCAGTCCTGCAACCCTGCCACTGCCAGTTAGCGCAGCCGTGGCAGCGACTCCCGTTCCCACAGCTTTTGAGCGGCAGCCGGGAGACGAGCGGGCACTTGTTCCAGCCCAGCGCATCCTGACCCCTGCTCCCCCATGGGGTGCTGCCCATCTGCCGGCAGTCTCTGAGCCTCACTCATCCTCCCAGGAAGCAGCACTAGCAGCAGCACAGTCACAGGCTACGCCATTATGGGGACTGTTGTGAAAGCGGAACCAGGATTAATGTTGGTATCCGCGGCAGCGCTTTTACATTCACTTCACAATTGGGCATACCACACCATCTACAGAAAAACGGCAAGACCAGGCTGAAACGTCATCTTCCTGGTGTGCCTCAGTGTGTCTCCCTGAAGTAAACCAAACTGCAGCTCAACACTCGAGAAGGGAAGCACTCACACAAAGTAAACATGGAAAATCAGAGCGAGGCGGAGAAGCAAAGAATTAGTGCGCTGGCAGAGTCTGCAACCCGCCTATGGGCAATGGGGCACTATATTCGCAATCATGCAGGGCAGGTACCCAGCTGCGCCGCTATCTAGAGGCGTGTATTGGTGGCAGACATTGCAGTTGGTAAGCGTGACTACATCTGTGGTGTTCGGTTCGCGTTTGGCAAGGAGAAACGGAAAGGAGTACTAGTGAAAACGTCGAGTAAAGGCAAATTGGGTTGTCAGTGTGTGTCATTCAGCAGGCCTGCCTGAATTGGGGCAAGCTGCTCCTTTGTTATACTGCACAACTCAGATAGATGGCAGCGCTAGGGGTGGAAGGTCAATAGGTGACCAACTCACGGAGTAGTCAAGTTCTGTGGCTGGCCGGCATCCCCACCAATGGAAGCTGAGGCAGCACTAGGCGCCCCGGCACCACCAGTCGGCTTCTGGCAGGCTGATGCATTGCCGCCTGCCTGGCTGTAAGCTTTCACATCAGCTTCCGATAGATAGCCAAACCGCCGCAGCATAGCGCGCAACGCTTTATCGGCATGAACCGACGCTTGCTGCTCGCAGCTGAGACGGCGCGGCCACTCTGGCCCTAGCTGTGGTGCCCAGGCCTGTGAAACCTGCCAACTGCGGTACCTGCCATGTGCGCTGGCTGGGTCAGGGGCGGTACCCTTGATTGCGTGCCCCGCCATCAGCTGCAGGTAGCTGGCAGTCAGGTCCGCCACCTTTTGCTCCTCGCTGTCAAATTTATAGCATTGGTGGCCGACTGGCAGCACACCAGATGGCGGCTGCAGCGCCAGCAGCAGCCGCTCATGGCTGGCGGGTGCACCCACAAACTTGCTGAGCTGGCGCAGCACACGCAGCACGCCCGCCAAGTCAGCAAACTCCTCATACCGCACGACCAGCAGCCGAGGGTCCTCCAGGTGGGTTAGGATGTGGTGGTTGTCTTCAACCCACCTGCATACACCACATCGCCAGAGAGGCGGGCCAGCGGAGGCGCAGTGACGTCGGGTGCACAGCATGCAGCAGGAGCAGCAGCGGCGGCAGCAATGATGGCATGCCATGCATGACATGTGCAGCCTAGGAGCAAGAAACTAAGTAAACACGGAGGGCAAGAAAATGCAGTTCAGATCGCGCGGTATGCGCTCCATTCCTGCCTGTGATTACCCAGCCCAACACGCTCATAAACCACATCACAGCCTTAGGAGCGGCAACAAACTACCCATGCCAGTGACCAGAAGCATTTGACTGGCAACCAAACCATGGCCATTTTGTACCATTGCTTGACATACCACTACTTGACAACAACATTGCCCTGAATTATCCCATGTGTTTGCATACTACACACGCACTAAGCTATCCCATGGCAAGCAGGCATGCACAAAAACTCACCGGTTGAGGGCCGCTTCCAACGAGTAGCCGCGCTCCACCAGAGAAGCTACCACGTCCCGTCCCTCTCTCACAATAAAAACGACACGGGCCTCTGGATCCTCTCTCCAAATGGCAGCCAGCCTTGTGATGTGCTTGGGCGTCTTCTCCACCCAGGCGTTGAACCCATGGGATGCTGCCGCCGAGTCCCAACTTGCCAGTTTGTCGTGGAGCTGCTGGCCCTTCAGCTTCACAAACGCGGAAGACTCCTTGGGGATGCAGTGCATGCCTGGCAGGTTGGCTATCGTGCGCTTCAGCACGCTGGTGCCGCTGTGGCCGCACCCCACCACAAACACGCGTCGGATGGGCGGCCGCACGGAGCCTGCAGGGCGCAATGGAAAAAGGCGCAGAACCTGGCAGGGCTGGCAGCCTCACATAAATTGAGGTTGAGCCATGCACATAACCCAATAGCATTGCATGCCATCCAGCTTTTGTATAGTACATGCACTCTCGTTTTCTGCATGGAACAGCAGTATTACCCCCACCCACCGTACAGTACCGCGCCCATAACCCAACCAACTATGTTCTCGGATGCAAAGAGGCCATAGTGGCCGCGGTAGAGGCCATAGTGGCCGCGGAAATGAGTTGCTTCTCATTGACACATGCAATCTGTACAAATGGCGGCCCCTACGCATTGAATATCCTCCGGCAGAAAGCATCACAGTGGGAGTGAAGCTTCTTTCCCCCTGGGCGCCGCCAGCGGCAACAGCTGGTGTGCGCACCTGCATATCCCGACTTCCCTGGCCGATTTAGCGCAACCACATCTCCAATCACGAGCGTCTTCTTTATCCTCGGCAGCCAGCAAGCACCCAAAAGGAGCAGCAAGAGCGTGAGGGCTGCAGCGGTCAGGTGAGGGCGTGACGTCATAGCGTTCTCCCCCAATGTGTACCAGCTGCATCGCAGCATTTGGCCGCTCTAGAAGTCGAACACGACACGAGCTGCAATCCACGGCTCACGAATTTAAGCAGGGTAGCGGTTGAATGCAGGCCCCGCTGCGCGGCCAGCGTGGACACTGCGGCGGGGGGTGCGCAGGGACTGCAAACGTGGGATTGCGATGCTTTGCTCGGCTCAAATTGCTAAGCGTTGCTGACATCACGGCTTCCTGAAGGGCCGGCAGCTGAGCTGAACCTCGAACGGCATCCGCAAGGCTTTCTGCAGATTGCTGGTGCTCACGAGTTAAACACCGTGTTTAAAGCCGTATTGAAACCGTGTATTAGTTGTTCGATCGCTCTGCTACCCTAGACTAACAGCTCCATCTTTGGTTCATGGCGGCTGCGGGGGTGGTGCATGTGTGTCGCGGCCCAACCGCCCCTGAGCTCGCTGCAAAATCCACAAGAAAGGTGCGAGAGCAATCACACATTGACTACTACCAGGAGTGTCCCAGATTGAGGTGCAGCCGGACGGGTGCAGGCGACCAAGACGGATGCGAGGAAGCTCTGCAGTGGCTGGGCAGCCTAAATAGTGCAGCTGGCATCTCAAATAATGCATCCTGCATGCTCTGCAGCGGGCAGCCTCGATGATGGGATACTCAAGAGGTTGTAAGGGGTTCAGCAATGACGTGCAGCCTAACATGGGCGTAGCGCAGTGCTCATTGCTGTCAAAGCTGCGCTCGACATGCACAGCAGGGACCCGCCGGCGCCCCAGCTGTCTGCTAGCCAGTAGTAACACATGCCGAATGTTGCTGTAATGGAGTTGTTGGTAATCAATATCGTGTACATCCTTTCTCCTCTTACAGCGTGGTGCTTGTGTACACAAAAAGCTTCTAAAAATGTTGTACGCAGCAGCAGTGCACAGCAGTCGGGCAGGCAGCCTGGCGCCATCAGGACAGGAACTTCTAGATCGGGGCCAAGGCGCAATAATATTCCTATCTTTTGTGAATGGTGAAGCGCGTGCATCATGCTATTCTGTTGTATTTTCACACGAGGCCGCAAGTCCGCCAGGAGCAGAAACACCGAGGCTCTTTGGATGGCACTTGCGTCGGAAGACGGTGCAAAGGTCGCTGAGCTACTCCAGAACAGCCAACAGAGCGCGGGTGAAGACGCAGGTTGGGTTGTGGCCGCACGCGGGCCGGGCGACCTGACGCCATTGCACTCCGCTGTGCTTGGTGGGTGCTTGGCGGCCGTGCCATTGCTGGCTGTAGGAGGCGTGCCACTAAACGCAGTATTTGACACTTCCAGCAGCAAAGTGCTGAGCTTGACTTCCTTTGTGCTCAGCCGAGGCCGTGCTCCCAAAAACAGAGCCGGCAGACACCCCATGCGGGTGAGAGGCACGCCATGGCAAACCCTTGCATTTTCAGCATTTACCAACAAGTTGAATAGCCAGTGTTTCGCCATGGCTGTTGATCATGGTTACTGCCCCTCTATATCTGCTCAATTTCCCGCCACCCTGCCTGCCCTTTACAGGCGGACCTTGTGCGGTGCATGACGGATCCTTTGGTTGACGCCCGCAACCTGATTTGGGGTGAGGGATGGGCCAGCTCTGCCTTCATGGGGTTGGGCAGCAGCGACACAGGTGGTATCTCACACAGCAAAAACCGTTGCTGTCCTTCCCGTTGCTGTGACAACCACTTGCGCCTCTTTGTGATACAGACATGGGTCTAGCTGAGGAGCAGGGACATGATTTGTTGGTGCTGCGGGGCCTTCTGGCCGCGGGTGTGCTGAAGAACTGCCTGCAGATGCGGCATCTTGTGGAGTACGGGGTGAACAGAACCAGGTGACTACTGAACTGAGCCACATCTGTCTGCCAAGTTTCCTGGGTGTGGCATCAGCCGGACAATCAAGTTGCATGCTAACACAAAGAGGTAAGAAGGAAGTTCCCACTCTCTGAGGCACTGCCAAGCCTCCAATTGTGCGGGCGGATGAGTGGTTTGCCACCAACTTTAGTTTGTCTTTGCCTGCCCAGGTACATCTCCCCATTCCGGTCACCTGCAGGCCAGGCAGCAACGAGGACAGCAAGCAGCGCAAGCGGATGGCGGTACCATACCGTTACGCCCATGTGCCCTCCCTCCGCTCAGTGTTTGCCCACCCAGACGCCGCGCTAGTGCGCAGCACCCTGGCCTAATTCCATGATGGTCTGTCAGAAGCAGGGGTGCATGGCACTGATGAGTTGTTGGAAGCTGTGCAGCAGCTGCTCAAGCTGGGACCAAACGCGCAGCGGGACGAGTATGGGGAGTGGCTGGCGCTGGCAGCTGCTGATGTGGCGCCAGGTGGGCCCCTGTTAGCTAGCCTTTCACTCTGTGCCATATCCAGCATGTCCCTAATGGCCTGTCTTGCCCTGCCTGTGATGCTGGCCCTTTCGCTGTTCTGCTTCTCAACTGTCAACAGGGTACAGGGGATGCCAACTCTGGATATTCCTCAGCACGCTTTTTATCATATCACTTCCAAGCATTTTCCCTTGTTTGTACCTGCCACCTCTGTCGCAAGCAAGCTTGTCCCCGTTGACGACGTGCGCAAGCTTGACCACACCAACAGCACCCAACTGGCGCTGCTCCGCCGCCTGTTCAGCCACAACACCGCGGCTGTGGCCTTCTCGCTGCGCACCTGTGTGTTCCCACGAGAGACACGGCAGTTCCCACACCGCATTGGCGCCACCTCGTGGCATCTGGCGGACAACCCACGCGGCATGGATGTAGGCTTCTCTGGAACAAATGACTCCCACCGCCTGCTGCCGCTGCAAGTGAAGCAGGACCTGGAGGTGCAGGCAGCCCTGCAGGCCACCAACGGCAGGATGCTGGACACATTGCTGCGCAACCCACGCTTAAACACGCTAAGACCAAAGGTGCGGCGGGCTGGGAGGCGGATTGGAGCCTGTTGCTCAGCCTGCTGTGGGCCAGATACATGGGTTGGCAGCGTAATGGCAGCATTGCGAGCGTAATCACCCAAGCTGAAGATAGAGCACAGCACAGCCAGCAGAGCACGATTCAGTATGTGTTGTTTGAATCGTACAGCTTGTTGCATGATGACACCTGCTCCCATCAACACCAACTTATGCTTGTCTGTACTGCCCACAGGCGGGTGAGGAAGCATGGCAGGGGCTACTGCGCTTTGCGGTGGAGCAAGGATTGGATGCACTGATTGACTGTGGGGCGCTGCTGGCAGGCACCACAAACAGGTGGGTGAAGCGGCTGACTTATTCCAATGCGCACACAAGGAGGCACGGACAAAGGTTTCAGGTAGACTCTTTCGGGGCATTACTTCAGAAGCAACAGCAGACATTATTAAGCCTGAGTCAGCAATCTTGGTTTCCCCTCCAGTGTTACCCACCAACCCATGACCTGCCTGCCACCCCCACCCGCGTGCCCGCAGGGCTGCCGTGGACTTTCTACTGCCCCGCCTTGATGCCCGCCGCTTCCGGGGCGTGTGTTACTACGACGAGCAGGATGGCAGCTGGGTGGTTGCGGACCTGCAGGGCCGCCGCCTGCCACGTCACTCCTCCCCCATACAGGAGGCTCAGTGCTTGACTCTGTTTGATGAGGCGCGCTGCCGAGGCGCCGCCCTGCGGCTGAAGCAGGATGCTGTTGGGCTGCTGACGCTGGGCCCTGCCACCTGCAAGGATAAGCTGATGCAGGCGGCCGGCCGCATGCGCAAGCTGCGTGAGCCAGCAGGCTTATTGCGTGTCATGCTTTCCCTTCGTCCATTGCCTGTTTCTTCTCGCTGCTTCTCATGCCATGCTGCGGGGGCAAGCTGCCGCATGTTGTTAGTGATGTGTCCACTTGACCTGTGTGCAGAAAACCCTTGTTTTCACCCAACTGACCCAATCAACTGGAAGTGGCACCACGGCTGTTCATTTCTTGTTTGCCGCATGCAGACAAGGGGCGAATTGTTGCCACTGCCGATGTCACGGCTAAGGTTGAACGGGTTGGCGGAAGTGTCAGCGGCGGCAGCAGCATTGGCGACAGGGGCAGCCAGGCAGTCGAAGCAGGGCTCCACCAGGGCCTGCAGCTCACTTCCCGGCACGTCCTGCAGTGGGCTTTGCACGACACTGTGGCTGCCACGCTGTGCGGCGTGGTAGAGTGGGCGCATCAGGGCATGCAGTTTGCTGCTAGCCGCGCTGCCCCACAGCATGCGCTTCAGCCAGAAGTGCTGGGGCTGGCGGAATTGTATGGCAGCAGCCTCACCCACCATGGGGTGCCAGAGGTAGTGCAGGCGCAGGCTATGTGGTGGCAGCGGGAGTATCTACACGCTGACATGGCAGCGATGTTTGCTGAGGTGGCAGCTGCCGCCTCGCAGCATGGCCAGGGCCACGCTGTAACTGCGCACAGCGGGCTGGGAGAGGAGTGCGAGCGAGAGCATGAGCGGGAGGAAGAGGAGGAGGTTGAGAGGGAGGTGGCGCGTGTGAAGGCGGCAGCAGAGGAAGACTGGGACTATGCCGCTGCTTTGGGTGCCGCCTCTCTTGCCGACTTCCAGCGCTGCACCGGCATCCAAGTTGTTCCACTTGCAGGCTTGGCAGCACGCCTGACAGTCGCAAGCATTGGGGGCTTGCCCGGAGCACTGCTGCGTTCGTCACACCCAACTTTGCCTATGCCATTCAGCAGGCTGATGCCAGCCAGGGGCTGGATGAGTACCTGCGGCCCGTGGATGCCATGCTGCTGCTGGCAGCTGCACCAACAGCTGCCTAGGACAGTGCCACATCACATGCAGGCTCAGCGGTTGTCCTACTGTCTGAGCGGGAGTGCAACGGTTTGCTGGAGGCGCTTTGGTGCCGGTCCAGAATGCTGTCTCCACTGCAGGCAGCAACAGGCACCAGCTGCCGCTGCTGCTCCACCTGTGCTATGCCTGCCAGGCCCAGCCTGGCAAGGAGGGCCGGCCTGCTGGGCAGCTGCGGCTGGCTCAACCGCAGGCAGCGGGGGGCACGCTGGCTGCGAGCTGTCTAATCACCTGGCAGATGGACGGCTCAGGGAGCACCTGGCCAGCCTTCAGCTGTTTAATGGCGAAACAACATACGTTGATGTGCAGCCAGGGCCATCAGCCGCTGACAGCAGCGGCAACACAACCTGTTGGGAGGCGGTGGCGGCTCACCCACAGCTGGTCGAGCTGCGGCGGCTGGTGCAGGGCCGGAAAGCCGAGGCGGAGGAGCTTGTGGCGATGCGTGGGAAGCAGGCGCTGTTCCTTCGCAGCCAGCTGGAGCGGGCGTGCGACCCAGCTGCGCCTGGCAGCCAGCCAACGGCGATTGCCGCCAAATAGCCTCCCTGACGTGTGGAGTAGTCGCTGGTAGCAGCTGTTGTTGGCCTTTCCCAATTGCCATCTGAATCATAGCGCGCCATTGTTGCACACCAAGCTGTCCATTGCACTTATGCAATCGGCGCCCTGGCACATTAGCCGACTTTGCTGTACATATCCATCTAGCACTTTGCCCACTTCACCCTGTTGTCAGGTAACCACTCTGCATCCTGGCCACATCAGCCTGCTTGTACCTATGCATCCTACACCATGCCAACATCACCCTCTTGTACATACACATTTCGCACCCTGCCGGAATATTTTTGCAACAGGCTAAATGCCTAGTGCAAGCTCCTTATAAACCCACTACTTGAACCAGCAGCTTTGCTGTCCTCCTGTATATTCTCCTGCCAACTGTGCTCTGTATCCTGTTTTGCAACAATCACTCTGCACCTCTCTGGTGAGTACCGCACATTCCTGCACTACAAATATTCTCCCCTCGGCCCTTGCCACCTTGTTCCTGACAGACAGACTCTGCAAATATTTCAGGGACAGTACTTTTGCTTTGAATAACGAGCACTGCTTTTGACAATTCGTTGCTGAAGAACGACCTCTCTGCTAACCTGTATATATCAAGGAGGGATGGATTGTTGATGTAAATAGCGTGGAATACATGTAGTAGGAGTTGCTAAGCAAAGATAAGGGGCCCATGCCTGCCAGTTCATTGCCCTGCCCCAACATGTGCTGCTACTTCGGGGTTCTGCTCCAGGTATCGCGCCACGCTGCCATCATCATTCTCAACCAGCACCCCGTTCTTCAGGCAGCTGGTTGCTTCGGCAATCCTGAGGTGGAGCTCCCGCTGGGCATCAACTGCTGCTTGGTCGCCTGCAGCAGCACAGATTGAAACGAGGCAGACAATGTGGGTCGAGAATGTGGTTTGGCCGACAGCATGGGACATGCTGGTGGACGCATATCAAAAACCATTGCGTGAACAGGTGCTTCAACCGAAGCCCCCCACCATCACCACCACCACCACCACCACCACACCCCCAACCCCCACCTCACCCCAAAAATTTGCGAGCGGAACTGTGTGGGAAAGCACAGGGCGCAGAAAAGCTGCTGCTGTTCAGCTTCTTTGCAAGCGTATCACTACCTTGGAACATGATTGCTGGCCAGCTAAATAAGATGTCAAGGAGTACTGGCAGCGCTGCAGCTCAACAAATACGTCAGGCTAATTGGACCTGCCTGTCTGACCCATGGCTCACCCTTCCAGCCCACGTGCCGCGCCAGCGACTGCGTGCCCAGCAGCCGCCCCGCATGCACGCGGATGTCTGTGTCCTTATACCGCGCCAGCTCCGGAAAGTTTTGAATCATCTCCCGCCACTTGCCCACCCCGTATTTCTCCAATCCCTGCAGAACACAGTGTTGCCATATCCTTCAACCCCAGGCTCAGACCAGCGACGGTGGCAGTGCAGGAGCCCGCCGCCGTTTGCCGCTTCAGCTGTCACGGCCGTCGCTACAGCCGCCGCACACCTTGTATAGCGCCTCTCGCTGTGATGCGCCCCACTTCTCGTCGTCCTTCAAGCGTATGATGATGTTCTTGGGCTTAAAAAACTCCTGGTCCACTTCTCCGTCGGGTTTGCACATCCCCTCGGGGCTGAACATGCTGCGCATATGCTTTACCCACTCCAGTCGCTCCTGCATGTTCTCTCCTGGAGGTGCCGCATGCTGCTGCGATGCCTCCGCTGCTAACGACATACTCCCGCCCGCCTGCTTGTCAATAAGCGTGTGCTACGTTGCTGAGATGTGAGAACGTCACGCAGAATTTGCTGATCGACCAACATTCGGACAAAAGGACTGAAGGGTTGTGAAGATTGGGCGGCAGGGCGCCAGGCAGAGCGTGTGCACCCTCGGCACTCTGGGCTATTATTTGCGTCTGCATTTCCAGACCTGAATGGCGATGTTCTATAACTAGCAGATATCGACAACCATGTTCTTCTGTAGCTTATGTAGGCGAATATAATATAAAGGGAGTTTGGTTGGTGCGGAGAACACGTTGCCACCCTGTTTGAAACCGGCGGGGGTGACAGAACAGTACAAGGGAAGGAGGACAATGTCTGGAAAAGGAGCACTACTGTCACATGGTTTTCTCAATAACATGCAACGGCACATGTATGTGCGTGCCTGAGGAGTGTTTGGGGGCCTCCATGCCTATGGCGGCCTCATCACTCTAAACGCCTATGGCGGCATATCATTAGCATACCGCCCGGGTGGGCGGGTTCTCTCGTAGACCTTCCGCGGTGCGCGGTCCCGTAGGAGATGCCGATTTACAGCACCGGCGAGCTTAAACAAGGTATATGTAACACAAAGTAGTTGGATTTTGCAGAACCCAAGCCACGTGGCAAAGGCCTCCCGTGAAAGGCCTCCCATGACTGTCTTGTTCGTGACTTGTTCGTCCGAGATACTGATACAAGGGCCTTTTCAAGCATTCCGAGCACTCCTTGCCCCTGTCGTCCCGCGCAATAGCTCCACCCGCCGCGCGAACAACGCCGCTCGGTCCCCGTTCGCAGGTGCACTCCAAAATTTTGACTTCTAGTGTGCTACTTACAACCGGGAAGGCGGAGGCTCAATCAAAACGGACGGCAAAGCAGCAACGCCGCTGTTGAGTACCCCAGACCTGATGGATTGCCAGTCTCTGGATTCCCCTGCACACCGAGGGGGTGTGAAGGTGGGATGCATTTTTGCTCCTCTCTATCCCAGTTTCTGCTTACCACGCTGTAGATCATCCGCAAATCAGCCTGCACAACCCCCCGCACGATTTGGTCGTGTGCGCCATCTGCGAGTTACTACTTCCTAATCCATGAGCCTCTAAGAGCCTTTATCAGCACGTTCTGCATTATTAGTAGAAAATGTTCTGCAAGCACTTCCAACGGTAACCAGGGTTACCACGCTGCCAGCTTATTGAAAGCAGATGTTGCAGGGTCATAAGCGGTCAGTTTGATGCTTCCACTCAACCACTAGTCACATTTTGTTGCAGTGGTAGGAGAGGACTTAGAGAGGACTTGGAGGGAACTTGCTGACTGGTCATGCACACATGGCTGCATTGCGTGGCAGGAGATGTACACCCCTTCATGGAGGGATTAAGTAAAGAGCTGGCGAAGCCAAGTGGCAAGGACGAACCGAGGGACCCTGCGATCTGCCGCCCATCATGGGTAGTTCGTCATTCTGCCTACCCTCAACCACGTGTTTGTGTATGCGTGAGTTGCCCCGCAACACTTGAAGATTTCCCGCCGCCGCTTGTGGGCTTCCCCCCCAACCGCCTGCCTCGTACCTTACGCCGCTAGAGAACTCAGAAATGGCGCAGCTGCGAGCAGAGCTGGAGGTGGGCTAGGATTGGATGGGGTGGAATGGCTGCCGGGCTGCCTGACGGATAAGAGCGCTTCATGTTGTACCATGACTGTAGACTGCACTTTCCAAGATGCATGGGCCATATGGCCGACGATATCACCCCAAATCGATGGCCTTGCTTGCACGTTGTGTGCTGTGCAGAAAGAAGAGTTGAAGAAAGAGATCCGCAAGGAGTTGGAGGTTCAGATGGACCATCGCAGATGTGTGGTTGGGTGCTTCTTTGCTAGTGTCGTGTCACCTAGCTGAAGCTAGGAGCCCCACTGGAGTGGCCTGTACAAAAACGTGGGGTAAGGGTTCTGGGCTTTGCCCTCCAAAAGGCACGGTACCACCCTTTGCTCTATTGGGCACTTCCAGACCTAGTACAGTACTTGCCACCCTAATGCAGGCCCGTCTGGCAGCAGCACAGGCCGCTCAGCGCTCAGCTTCACGGCCTGTGATCGTGACCAACAACAACAATAATAATAACAACAACGACAATGCCCCAGCTGTGGTGTACGTGCAGGAGCACATGCAGCCAGACCCTTACTGCGGTGTGTTGTCCTGTATAATCTTCAGGTGGTTTCCCTGCAACATCTGCTGCCCTCTAGACGAGTCAGGGCCTGTGCTCTTTTGATGATGATGACTGCTGAGTTGGCACACGCTTCTGGCCAACCCGTAATATCTCTGGCCATCCTCCGCTCGATGTGGGGATTCAGGGAGCTGCGTGTTAGCAGCTGCCCAGCTTGCACCCTCACCTGTGCAGCTGTGTACTACCTCGAAGGCACCCAGTCCAACTGCATCAATCAGCTACTTCCTGTGCCTCTTAAGCCTGACACTTGCGCTCTTTTCAATGATTTGCTGAAGACACTATTGTTGCTGATCTGCAACCCACTGCCACTGGAATGCACCACACATCTTGCCCCGATTTTCCAATTTTCTCTACCACAGTGGATGCCAACTATCTCAACACCACCGCGCTGCATCACGCAGCACCTGACCTTGAACATTGGTCGAGGCCCCTGGACATGCACTTTCCGAGAGCGATGGAGTGATGTATGCGAACTTTTGAAGTTTTCTTCCTGCACTGCGTGCTAACACAATTGACCCAAGTTTCAAATTTGACAGCAGTTTGCGGAACGTGTGTAACCACCACAGGGAAAGGGGAGGGTCAAATGTGCTCCGATAAGGAAAACCACGTCTAGCTATGGTACAGAGAAAAGCCGACAAGGGAAAAGGCGTGAAAATTCAGATGATTTCGAGACACATCATGCAGCAGTGCCACCAGCCAACGGCAACGCCAGCACACGCGCCAACACGCAGCTCAAGCTCAGTCGCTGGCAGTGCAGGACCTTCAGGTCAACACCTTCAACAGCTTGAGGTAGGCCAGGACTCCAGCGTTCCAGCCGGTGTGCGCAAGGACATCAACACAAGCAGGCTTGCTGCCCCCAACTCCTTCACTCCATGCGGATGGCAGTCACCACGGGTGCGTGTGCAGCCGCCTCGGGCGCCCCTGGTAGCGCCATCACTGCAGCCATCGTAGCCTGCAGGGTGGGTGGTGGGTCAATGACCCGTGAGTGGGTGATGTGCTTGTGTCATCTGACTGGTGGGTTGATACTTTGATTGCACTGGATGTAATGCAAGTCCAATGTAGCAGAAGCGACCGCAAGGTAGCTTCATCGGCGAGAAGTGAAAAGGCCAGCTACCTGCAGGATGCGCTTCTCCACTTTTAGCAGCCGAGCAGCCACGGTCTGGCGCGGCCCCTTGCTGGGGTCAACAATAATGGCCTCATCCTCCTCGATCGTGGTGCGGTAGCGGGACTGGCGCAGCCGCAGCACCGTGATGAGCTTCAAGAGGGGACGAATACGGAGAAAGACAAGACGTTGACGGTTAAGTTCATGCAACAAACAAACAGAAAATGGTAGGAGTTGGGGGTTGAGCAACACTTTAGGGGCACGTGTTGGTTACATGCGACCACAAATACGCAGAAGGGCAGGAGGCCGGACATCTTTGTTTCGAGGCATATGCACCGGACGCTGATAGGGGCATGCATGTAACAAGGGTGGAGCTGGAACAATCCACCACAACGACTGAGACGCTTGGCATCTGTTGCATCCATGATCACAGATAGGTAATCACCCCCCACCTGGTTCAACATGGTGAGTTCGTTCTCAGGGGCCACCGGCGCCGCCGCCTCGCCCCACTGCACCGCCGCCACATCCTCCTCCCGTGTCGCATGCACAAGGCGCAGGTAGGGCAGGAGCTGCTCCGGCAGTGGCGTGGATTGCTGCAGCTGGAAGGTCTGCAGACAGGCAGGCGGCAGGCAGGCAGGAGATGGGCCGGGAAGGCAGGAGTCATCAAGTCATTGGAGGGGCTGCGGTACTTAGTTGCAGCAAGGTGAAGCACTATGCACACCAAGCTGCTAGGGTGTGCCGCCATGGCTGCAGCGCCAACCACGCAGCCTAGGTTCCCACACAGGCAACCAAACCTGGGACATTGAGAAGCTACAAACCCGCCAATATGGCCCCTGAGGCATGGCAGTGGCGCCTGCTAGCAAGCAGAGACGTGAGGGTGTGGCACCCACCTGCTGAGTGCTGAGCCCCTGCTCCGCCAGCTTGTCCCGCTTCAGGCGGTACAGCGGGTCGTCGCTGGGGATCGTGACTGCATGGGTGATGGGATTATAGAATGAAGGGAGGTGGAAACCACATGGAGGGTACCAACAGAATGCTGGGGGTCATAACGGGATGGGGCACAAGTAGGATTAGCCGAGTTGGGTGGAGTCTTTGCAGTTTTGCGGGGCATGAATGGCAACCAGACAGGCAAAGGCCTGGAACAAGCAGTTCACTGTTCCTCCGCCACTGGGCCAGCATCATCACCCCACAAATCAGCCAGCAAGCATGGCAGGGGAAGGGGAAGGAGTCTCACTCACTCGACAGCGGCAGCTTGTCATAGGGGTTCTGCTCGTCCACAATCCCATAGTTGATCAGCAGCCGGCTGTTGGGCTGCAGCCGACGAGTTGCAAGAGGACCCAGCAGGGAGGCAGCGAGTTGTCAAGTTTTGTGCAAGCACCAAGAGATTGTTGCAGGGAAAAGCATCCCTTGTAGAACCCGCTTGAAACGGGGGAGAAGGGAAACAAACTTGCTCAGCTCCTGAAAGAAGCTCTTAACCATCCACACAAGAATCAAACACACAACCCAGCGCACTCCTAGCAACAGCCCACCTGTGGTCCACACCAAGCCAGCACAGGCTCCCCTGGCTGGTAGGCACGATCCACTGCCAGCTGCACCTCGTGCGTCTGGTTGTCAAACTTGAGCATGGCCTTGGCAGTACTGCTGTAGGTCAGCAGCGGTGGGCCCATCGGCACAAGCGCAAACCGCTTACTGCGGGGCAGGACAGGGATGCAGGGAGGGGTTAAAAGGCAGGCTGGAGAGGAAATGTCGTGTCAAAGGTAAAAAGGGAGCGGTCGGATGGCTCAATTGGCACAGATGACACAGGAACGTGCCAGTGCTAATCTGCTTCAACAGCACCATACAACTCTTTTGGGACTGTTCAGAGAACCACCCGCCCATAAAAGCATTCGTAAGGTGGCATCTGTTTATCCTCACCCGAGGGGCATGCCCTGCAGGTGCACCACCGATGACTGCACCGCAGTAAAGGCTTGGCGGAACACTTGGAAGGGGAACTGCTCCGTGGGTGGCGAGAAGGGCTGGCGGTTGAACAGGCTGCAAGATGCGAGGGCGGTGGAAAGAAGGGTGATTAGCCAGAGACGACCATGAGGCCTTCTTTGCCGACATAACACATGAGGCAATGTGTGGCACAATAATGCGAGGCGGTGTGCTTTGAGCCCCTGGGCCTTTCCGGCAGTGCCAAGCGCATAAACATGATGCAGCTTCTTGGCACCTTCCGGCAAGGTACCATACAGTATCAAGCTCCTCATATTCCTTCTCAATGCCCTGCACGACGCATGCAGGGGTGAGATCAGGATCGACTCTTAAAAGCCTGTTACTGGGTGTTAAACAAGCAAGTATGCCGATGAGCACCTCGCCCTGCATGATGGGACACCACCAGCTGCTGCGATACACAGGCAAGTAGGCAGGTAGCGGCGCAAAAGCACCACCCGCAGCAGCAGCACCACCACTGCCGGCACACTGCAGCAGCACTGCACTGCACCTGCAGGCGTGCCTCGATCTCCCCAACAACCGGCGAGCCCGCCAGAAGCTCGGCTGCCTGTCCCTCATCCCACAGAAGCGGCGACTTGGCACCCTGCAACACAAAGTCGAGCAAGGGGAGTGGCATGGTGTTGGTATTTGCATAAGTAAGGGGAGCTTGCGCTCCACAGCTGCAAAACGGAAAAAACCTAGGTTAATGCCTACATTCAGGCGGGTTCAAGCTTGGGTCCGCAGGGTGGAATCCAACCAATTTGGTACCAGCTAAGCGCCACATCATGGCTACACTAGCTCAGCTCAGCATGGCACCACGTTGTGCCCAGCCCCAGCATATGCAGCGTCCAGCACCCACCTGCGAGCCTCGGCCCTGCATGCGGTCAAGCTCCTTAATAAAGCGGTACCAGCACCCCTCCTTGCCCCTCTTCTTCTCGTACGCCAAGTAGAGCGTGAGGCAGGCTAGCTCTGCGTTGCAGGCAGGGGGAGAAAGAGGAGGCAGGCAGGCAGGGATGGGTAGGAAGCAAGCTCGGTTGTCTGTGCACAGGGTTCAACCAGTTGAGCCGGGTACTTGCGCGCAGGATGATAGGTGGAGGGGAGGGTAACCGTGAACAGCAGCTGTAAGCAGAGCTATGCTGCCTGTTCCTTAGCAGAGACTCCAAACCTGGCAGATCCTCCGAGTAATATTCAACAAGGCACATGCAACATTCAACTGGCTGCCTGCCTGACTGCCTGCCTGACTGGTGAATGTTGCCACCCGCCACTCACCCGACAGCTTGCCGGTGGTGAGGAGCTCTGCAAGGGTGTTGTCCTCAAGCACACGATCCAAGGTTACAATAAGGTGCTCCGGAATACGAAGCGCTAGGTCGCCAGGCTGAAGGGGCACGGCCGCGACAGTGAGATCCACATCTGTTCCCTCCCGCACCACTGTCTGCAGCCTAACTTTTTGCTCTGGTGCTCCTGAATCCTGCATGGTGGGGGAGGGAATAAGAAAGCGAGTTTCTAGGTTGGTTCAAGAAGTGCGGGCTGGAGAGAAGCTGGGAGCAATGGCGCCATCCAAGAAAGCCTGACGCGAACTGAAGAGTTCAGCGGCACAGCAGTTAAAGCCTGAAGAGGAGCGCAATGGAATGGACAGAAGGACAGTCTGGCATTTCACTCAGTAAAGCTATCCGCACAAGGGACGAAACCCAAGTGACAGCCAAGGTTGACAGCCAAGTTGAGAATGCAATTGTAATGGAGGACGTCGGTGGAACAGGTCACACCTGCAGCCACTTCATCATTTTGCTGGGGCGCTCCACCGTTGCGCTGGTGGCGGGAGTGGCGCGAGCAATGCCAAGCTTACGGGCGGACCTCAACGGGCCAACGACAGGCTGCTGCAGTATAGGGCAGAAGAGCTGAGGGTGGGCAAACAGCGACAGGCGGCGGGTGGCGGGAGTGAGCGTGGCAGTGAGGGCGAGAGCAATTACTGGTAGGCCGGGGTGCGCGCGTGCGACAACTGTGCGGGGCATATACCTGCGACCATCTCGCTTGCTGCTCTACAGCTGGCCGGGCTGCTCGTCCCGCCATCGCCCGTCCGGCGCTGCCTGAAGCTGCAGGATGCTGTCCGTGAGAGGAATACTGGCTCGCTGCTGCATGCTGCTTAACAGCTGCAACTCGAGACGAGACTGCCAGGACGGGCATAGGGCTTGGGCCTTCCCTGCGCTCAGTCCCCGTTAAGATGTGCAAGGTGAGCTTGACAACCGCGAGTTTGCAAAAGTCACCCGATCGGGCGATCGGGTTCGGCCAACATTGAGATGGGATTGCAGCCGCCAGCTTGGCGGTGGCGCCGCTGCCATCCCACCATCAGGGGCGCTGCGTTCCTGACTGCAACATCTATAACAGAGGGTCACGCCAGTGAGAGTTGTTGACTTGCACCTTTGCATAGCATAGGGTCTTGGACACACGACTCATCCTCAGTTGGCGGCAACCAGCAGCGGCAGCAATACCACCAAGCTGTTGTACTGCACCCCTTTGACACAGCAGCCTGCCATTGCACATTGTGGCTTTTCAGCGAGCCTTTGCACGGTGGAGAAAAAGGTTTCACAAGCACACAACTATTGTTCACATGTTCATACAGTATTGCGCCAGTGATGCACCAATCAAATACAGGGTCACTAGTATGTGCAGGTACAAGGGCAACTGCTTGTGGCAGGAAGTAAGCTGCGTAGCAGGTAGACAACTACGGTGGAAGAACGTTTTTTATTTTTAACCAGGTCAAATTCTCCGCCCTATCACATTGGCTCTTTATTCGCTTGCTAGCCCGCAACGATTCACCAAAAGAAGGGGTCACACGGCCCCCAGCCACTGCGGGCTGGCCGCCAGGCATAGCTGTGTCGCACGCCCGCTCAAGCTGGCTGCGAAGAAACAGCGCCTGCGTCCCACGCATCGCCACAAGCTCCTCCGCCATGGCGGCACGTCCCTGCACCAGCTTCCGCAGCACCCGCATCTGCGGATGTGCGGCCAAGGCCTCCCAGCGGACCGCAGCGCCGCCATTGCGTGCCCCTGCTGCTGCGGTTCCTGCCTGCATACTAACATACGTCGTTTCACCGTTGAAGAGTTGCAGGCTGACCAGCTGCTCCCTAAGTCGCCCATCAGCCAGGTCATTTGGCAGCCAGCAGCTTGCGTTCCAATTGGTGCCCGCTGCCACTGCCAGCCGTAGGGGTGTGCCAGGCTGGCCGCCCATGCCAGGCTGGGCTTGGCAGGCATAACAAAGGTGCGCTACCACCGGGGCGCGTTGGGTCTTGCCGCCACGAATGGCATGCATGTCTTGCTGACTGCTGCGTCGAACTGCCTCCAGCAAACCATTGTGCTCCCTCTTGGACAGTAGTACCACAGCTGGGGCTGCTGTGCCTGCCGCCCTATGGGTGCTCGGTGCAGCTGGAGGCAGCAGCATGGCATCCACAGGCCTTGAGTACTCATCCAGCGCCTGGTCACTTAGCTGCCTAGTGGCAAAGGCAAAGTTGGGCGTGGCATAGACGTCGGCACTCCAGGGCACGTCATCCACGCCCATAGGCGACAGGCGTCTCGCAAGCTCGGTCAACGGGAACAGCCCCAGCCCTGTGCAGCGTTGGAAGTCAGCAAGCGAGGTGGCCCTCAGAGCACGGCATAGTCTTCCTCCGCCGACGCCTCCACACGCGCCACCTCCCTCTCCTCCTCCTCCTCTTCCTCCTCCTCCCGCTCAAGCTCTCGCTCGCACTCCTCCCCCAACCCGCTGTGCACAACCACAGCATGGCCCTGGCTGTGCTGCGCGGCAGCAGCTGCCACCTCAGCAATCATCGCGGCCATGTCAGCGTGTAAATCCTCGCGCTGCCGCCGCACAGCCTGATCCTGCACCACCTCTGGCACTCGATGTTGCGTCCGACTGCTGCCATACAATTCCGCCAGCCACAGCACTTCTGGCTGAAGCGCGTGCTCTGGAATGCCGCGACTGGCAGCAAACTGCATGCCCTGATGCGCCCACTCTGCCACGCCACGCAGCGTAGCAGCCACAGTGTTGTGCATGGCCCACTGCAGAACATGCCGGGAGGTGAGCTGCAGCCGTGGTCTGGGCTGTGCTTTGGCTGCCTGGCTGCCGCTGCTGCCAGCAGCACCGGCGCCGCTGATGCTGCGGGCAAGCCGCCGAATCTTGGCTGTGACGTCGACGGTCGCAATGACGCACAAAGTCTGGCCCTTGCCTGCAGATAGCAAGCAGCAGAGTCAGGAGGGTAATGCCGCGAGGCAACTGGCCAGAAAACAGGGATGGCATCCCCGCAGGAACAATGTGCTAGCATAGTAGCCATCCCAGCAAGCAGGCAGTCGCACAGCTGTAGCAGACAAACAACAAAACGCACAACAACATCTAAATGTTGCAGCAAGAAGGTTTTAGCGCATCAAGGGCGCACGCTCACCCAGCTTGCGCATGCGGCCGGCCGCCTGCATCAGCTTGTCCTTGCAGGTGGCAGGGCCCAGCGTCAGCAGCCCCACAGCATCCTGCTTCAGCCGCAGGTCGTCGCCTCTGCAGCGCGCCTCATCAAACAGCGTCAAGCACTGAGCCTCCTGTGCACAGCAAAGCGCCAGCCATCTAGCCCCACAAGCAGCAGCGTGACTTCTTCGGGAGCTGGCTAGATGTCCCCTTCTACAGGCACAGGCGGGGCTGCCAGAAGCAAGCAGCCGTACTCTCCAAAGAACGCAGTTGCGTGTGTGTCGTCCAACCACAGAGCGGCGGTCACCAAGGCGCCTCTGTCAGTGGCACTTAGATCTGGCCACAGCGGCGGCTGCTGTGCAAGATGCATCAGCCATGCCAGCGTCTTCTTCATCCTGGCCCTGCGTTGGCGGCAAAGGGGGGATAGGGGCCAGATATGGTGGCGGCAGGCAGCCCCACTTTGGGCGGCGCTTGCCATCACAACGATAAGGAATAGAAACACATGGAAGACAGTAACTATGTCGATGGCAAGAAGCGCAAAGATTTAGCAGGATTAGAGCTGACAGCTCACAACCAGAAGCAACATGCAGCAGAGGCGGTAACCAAGAGGACGCCGATATGTACCTGCCATCGACAGCTCACCAGTTGTTCAATGAAGCGCGATATGATGCCCACGTAGCAAAAAAAGTGAGAACGTGACTGCTGGTCCCTGCAGGAAAGATGGGAGAAGCTGTAAATGCTGGCAAGCAGCTCTTCCTCCTCGCACCAGCCCACACCGGCCGCTGGTGGCGGCGGCAGAGACGCGGCCTGTGCCGCTGCCATCACGCTATGTGTGCAAGTGATGCCTGCATGCGGCATTGTGGTGAGGCATGCGAATGGGCAGCCCCAAAGGCTCATGGGGTGTCTGTCAATTCTGGCCGCATGTAAGCAGGAATCAGCAAGGACAACTGTTGCCGCATCTCAGGGGTGTGTCTGATGGGCGGCACAGGCCCGCCCATTGCACAGTCAGCCAGGAGGAGCGGAAACACTCGTGTTCCCTCGGCACCCTGCGTAACCTACCCTGCCTCTGCAAATACCGCTGTACGCAGCTTTACGGCGGGTTTTGCTCATTAGGGCTCCCGCATGTGAACAGGCGTCCCGGTCGGAGGTGCACCCGCGCGATCTGGGCTTCGACAGTTTTTGCAAGCGCTTCCTAAGCCAGTGTTCCCAGTGTGTGACGTGCTGAGCGTGCGGGTGGGGTGAAGCAGTACTTGCGGGCGGTACCCGCCCCCCTCTTTGGCCAGACTGCCTGTGGAGCACTGTGCACAGCTGTTACTGCTCCAAGAACACCTGAAGACAAAACTGGGCTCCGATACCAATGAGTTTCTCAAGGCAAGGGCTAATTGGAAGAATCACGCGGGAACTGCGCCGGTGGCTCTGAGACGGGTGGAGACAAGGCACAGCCTGGGCATGAGGCCGGCAGTGGAAACCCGCAACCACAACCGAAACCCCACCCGTGCAATGAGCCTTTCTGTCCTGTGCGGCCATACAATGAGCCTTTCTGTTGTGAGCATCTGCCCAGGAGTACGCCTGCGAACAGTGATGAGCTGCCCCCGCTGCCGCCATGCCTTGCACACAGCAGTGCCCTTCATGCACTATAATTATCGTCCATTGCGTATTGATCAAGATTGTCTACTGTTTACTGCGTTTAGTAGCATTGCCTGCAGTGTGATGCTTGTTTGTTGTTGACATCGATTAGGCAGCGAAACGTAAAGTATTCGATACCTTACCACTAATTCTATGACCATCACAGTTTAGCCTAGCATTCAGCGCCAAGCATCCTTCCGCGGCATGATTCCGCCACAGTTTGCAGACCCTGTTCCGGTGCCTGCCAATAGCGGTCCCGAGTTGGAGCTGATCGAAATGCATGCAGTAATCGCGGAGCCCCGGCTGGGTGGTCGGCTGATGAAGGCGCTGGCGGTGGCGGCACCGTTGGCGGGCCTGCAGCATGTCAAGCGCGTGCGGAAGCAAATGGGCTCCATGCCTCCAGCGCTGCACATCTTGTTGTGCCAAGCAGACTGGGAGCAGCAGCTAGAAGCCGAGGGAGACGTTCACGACAAGCAACAGAAGGCAACCACACAAGAGGATCCCAGCACCCAACAGCCCATTGGTGTCAGCAGCACCGCTAGCAAGCAGCGGCATCAGCCCCAGCTTCCGCCAGCCGTCGAGGAGATTGTGCGGCAGCACGGTCTGCAAGTGTTTACTGCAAAGGTGGGCGCTGTTGATCTGTGATTAAGTTGTTCGCATCATCTTGCGATCTGCACACCATTGCCAGTAGTTTGTATGTTGCAGCGCCTGGGTTCTATGGCAAGCAGCAAGCTGTGTTCTTAGGTTGTAGTCATTGCACGCTGTATTCTAAGCACTGCTGGCAGACTACGTCCTACACGAATTGTGGCTGGTCTCAAACTGGGTGCTCACTTCATGCACATTTGCCCTGTTGCAGGTGCCGCTGCATGCACCAGTGACTCGGGAACAGCTGCAGCAGTGGTCGCAGCACTGGCCCCTCAACTGGCGATCACCTGATGCCAGCCTGCTGGCAAACACAGTCGTGCCGTCGGCTGCTGAAGCAGCGGCGATGAAGCGGCATATGGCGGCTGCTTGGGAGCTTGCTCGGCAGAGTGCTGCTGCTGGTGGCGTGGCAAATGCCTGCCTGATAGTGGACCCCAAACGGGACGTAGTAGTGGCTCATTCCGTAGACTGCACGCACCGCCACCCATTGCAGCACGCGGCCATGGCGGCTGTAGCGACGGCAGCTGAATGGCAGCTGCGGACATGGCCAATACAGCAGCCAGCTGCTGTGCCTGCTGGGATTGGCAATGTCACCGTTAGCGGCAGTGATGAAGCTCAGCAGCAGCAGCTGCCGCCGCCGCAGCAGCAGCAGCAGGCATGCGCTGCGGCCAACGGCAATGCTTCAGAGGCAGACAGCAAGCGGCGGCGGCTTGAGGGATATGCAGATGTGCATGATGCGGCAGAGAGCAGTGACCAAGCTGTGCAGCAGCAGGAGCAGCAGCAGCCAGGGTTCGCCCCTGATCCTGGCTGTGGTACTGCGTGCTTCGCTGCAGCAGATGCAGGTGGCAACCCTGGTGAGCGGCGAACTGCAGTTGCATTGCGAGATGCCAAGCAGAAGGGGCAAGATGCCTTACGAGCAGATCAAATAGCGGCCGCAGCTTCCCCCGGCGCTTCAGCTGGCGCTGCCCAAGCAGCCGTAGATGGTAACCCAGGCCCTCGTCCCTACCTCTGCACCGGGTACGATTGCTATCTCGTGCAGGAGCCTTGTGCCATGTGCGCTATGGCTCTGGTGCACAGCAGGCTGCGGCGGGTGGTGTACTGCGCCCCCGATGCGCGGTACGGGGCACTAGGTGGCGCCTACAAGCTGCACGCCCAGCGCAGTTTGAACCACCACTACCATGTGTACCAAATGCCACTAAAGAATGATTTGTAACCGATGTAGTGCCGACCAGACCCTAACTCATTGATGAGGGCCGGGTGAAAGTGCAGGGTACTGTTTTTGCGCCCTGGGCGCCAATGCCAGCTCAGCAAGTTTTCCCATCTGCTTAACCAGCAGTCTCGGACGGAAATTGTCGCCTTGTTTTACTCATTCTGAGGTCCTTTTACATCAGACCATGCCAGGGCTGACGAGCCTCGCAACAGCATTGAAGGACTTGGCCACGCCCGCGGGCAGGCTGCACGCTGCCCGAGAGGTGGCCAATCATGTGTACGGACCCTGCGATCCAAGCTCAAGCAAAACCTGGCGCCCCCGCACCCTCGCAGACAACAAGAGCAGGCTGGTGCCGCCGCTGATGTCGCTTGTACCCAATCGGTAAAGCTTCTGGGCTGCAGCTGGGCACCTCTTGTAACACTGCTTATTATGGCACTGTCCTTCAGGTATCTGTGGACTGATGCCTTTGGAGTGGTAAACTACATTTCTCTGGCGGCTGAGACGGGGCAGAGAGTGTTCCTGGATCAAGCCGATGCGCTAATCACTGGTAGGACTGGCAGCAGTGCTGGCACCTCAGCTATACACCGAGCTGCAGCTTATACTGTGATCTTCAGGTCACCCAGGCCGACTGACGCGACATTCATTACGTTATTTATCAGAATCATACTGTTTGGTGTGGCACCATAGTGGCACTTCCCTCCTTCAGGCACCAGCCTCAGTGCCTGAAATGCCCCTCACCCCTCACCCTTTGTTGCAGCCGTGCACGACACGCTAGGCAAGACGCGCGACAGCAAGCGTCGCTTGGGCGATGCCACCGACGAAGAACCCACCAGGTTGCTGCCAATGAGTTCTGCTATGGCAGCTTGATGGGCAGGACAGTTAAGACATTAGCACTGCGCTGCCGAAAGAGCAAATCCATCCCGCTGCTTGGTATCGAACTCAAGATACCAACACCTAGTGCTGCTAAGGTCTTAGACGTTACAACAGCTGCTGTGCTGGTAATACTCCCCTCAATGCAGGGGAGGTCTGCGAATTGGCAAGGTTCACCCAGAGGGCCACCCAGATGGTGATGGACAGGTACTGCTGATGCATTGCCAGCAGCCATGTCCTGATCCCCCATCTGCCTCCACCTGCAGGGGCGGGCTGCCTCCCAAGCCCAAGGCGATCCCGTTCGTGGCCCCTTCCACCACCGACATATCCCTCCATATGGATTACTACATCAGCAGCACTTAGTATATTTGCCACTGCTTCCGCCCTGTTCCCCACGCCCGCATGAGCAGTACTTCCACTACCTCACCAAGTGGGCCTACGCCCTCAATCGCATGTGCCTGGCACGTGGGGACGCCAAGTACAACCGCTGGGCAGTGCAGGTGGGGCGGTGATGACTGATGCTGAGGTGTGGCCCCATGGGGCGGTAATGAGTCATGCCCAAGCCCAGCCTGCCTGATGTCTTTGCGTGCTGCCACTGCCGCCCCCGTACCCCTGGAAGCCCCCTGTCCCTGGCAGCTCTTAGGCCCACCTTGCTCCCCTCACCCTGACTCCATGTGGCCCTGGCAGTGTGCCTCCTGCCTCACCCCCTTCTTGCAGCTGATGGAGGCTGCCCACCCCCACTTTGTGCACGGCAGCGGCAGCCGCGAGCCACACATGTGGTGGAAAGTCAGCATCGACATGTCGCGCCCGATGGTGAGCTGGCAGCCGTGTTGGGGCTTGCGCCCCCAGGCTCGCCTGCTGTCAGGGTCTGATTGCAGTAAGTTACTCTGAGCTGCTTTCTTGCCCGAGGTGGCATTTGCATGCTATGTTGAAATGCGCATGCCAGCTGGTTAGGCAGACAGAAAAAAGGATACGCACATGGGCGTGGGGTCAGGAAGCCAGCAGCGGAACGGCCCAAAAGGGGTCGCCTTTTGCTGGCTTCCATGGTGGGTAGGCAGGTAGGAGCATCTGTCAGTTCCTGCTAGGTCCTGGTCAAGCTTGTAGTGTCATTCCTCAGCCCCGGCAGTGTATGGAATTTTGCACTATCCAGCTGCTTGGAAGTACTCTGTAAGGGCACTCTAAAAGCAACACCAATGTTGGTGCCTGCAGGTGATGTCTGAGGGCAACCTGGACCCCTTTGATGGCCTGGTCACATACCGAGTGCTGCAGGAGACAGGTGGGCCCCGCTGCCATGCTGTGCCGTGCCGTGCCCTTGCATGCCATGCATGCGTTCGCGCATGCTGCACACCGCTCGGGCGTTTGCCTGCCTGCAATGTGCTTGCAGGAGTCTCTCGGCATGCCAAAGCTCTGCCCACTGCTAGCTGCTGTTTGGCCACCCGCCTATGTGTACTGCAGCAGGGGAGCCAGATGTACTGCAGCGCGAGATCGCAGACATGGAGCGCATGGTTGAGAACAAGTATCGGAGGTAAGTGTGTGGCTTCATGATCCAACGGGTCATTACAAAATTTCGCAGTGAAGTCGCTCACCTGACTTGAACCACCTCTGCCATTGTGCAGGTACGCCAGTAACGACCCTCTGGACCTCGGCGAGGCGCTCTGGCTTTCGCATTGGGGTCTGCCTGAGCAAGATTGGTCCAAGCTGGTCAGCCAGGTGGGTGTTGCTGCAATGAGTTAGTTCTACTAACACACCGCACACATTATTAGTGCATCTCATCACACATTAAATGAGACATAGGACCCTGTTTGCAGCGCTCCCTGGCTTCACTGGAGGAGCTGTGGGTTGCCGGCTACTTCCGCCAGCCTGAAAGCTGGAGGCTGGCCTTCCGCGAGTTTGGCACCACGCTGGGGGTGCAGGTGCTGCAACTCGCTGCATGTTGGCGCCAGCCCAGCCCAGCCCAGCCCAGCCCAGCAATAAATTGTGTACTACATATTGCAACTCAGGATGTGCCTCATTTCCAACGAGCCTCGTGGCCCAGCACCCCCAATTAGTGCTGCTTCTGTTGCTGCTCAAGTCTGCCATTCCTCAATACGATGCCTCGCTGTTCACTGCAGGTGAACAGCCTGGCGGGTGCTGAGTGGCGGCGGCGTGTGGACCAGGTACACCAGTTTTGGGCGCAGCACCTCTTCACCAGGGACGCAGGCAAGCCCCATATCGCAAGCTGGCTGCCTCAAGTTTACCTTTGGTCGTCCCGTTATATGATGGATCATGTAGCCATTGTTGCACAAAAGCTTTGGTCGCCTGGGTGGCTGCCTGGCCAATGGTTTTGCTTAGATGTCCTTGTAGCGCTTCGAATCAGATCATGGTTGGCCTGGTTGCCGCAGACATCACCCCCATCATGTTCTGCTCCAGCCTTGTGCCTGGGGCGTGGAGCAGCGAGTACGGCAGGAAGCTGGAGCAGCTGCAGCGCACAATGGCGGCCAGCGAGGAGTGACGGTGTCAAGCAAAGGGGGAATGGCAAGGGCTCACCGACCTGCTTTAAATCCTTTGAGTGCGTGCTCACGCTTCAGGGTGTAGCTGTAGTAAGACACAACATAAGAAGGAGACACCAATAATGTGCCCAACTTGGCGCCGGCGCCCCTGCAAATGCCACGGTATCTGCGATGACCGCGACGCCCCTCCTGTGTCTTTTGCTCGCATCACTTTCAGCATCCTGCATGGTCTGTTGCCCTTGCTAGTCGTCGATGGTGCGTAGGGACAAAGAGACCGGTCCGTCGGAGGCGGAACTCTTTCAGTTGTTTCAGTCGCTTGATGTCGATGGCAATTGCAGACTGGAGGTACCAGAGATGCAGGCAAGGACATGAGTGAACGCCATATAACCCTGTCCAAACTCGGGTTACCACCCGGCATGAACCGGCGCGTTTGGGGCAGCAGACTTTGCCGCCGGGTGATCAAAATGTAGCAAGCACAGAATTGCAGGCGCCGCAAGCGAGCCTCCCAACTGACAGCTGCGCCACCACCCGCCCTCTTGCTGCCTTTGCAGGCGGCGCTGCGCAAGTTGGGCTTGCCAGCAGGAGCAGCCTACATAGGCGACCTCCTGCGCCAGTACGACATAGACAAGACCCGCACCATCGACTTTGACGAGTTCCGGCGGTGCGGTCCCACCAGTGCCGCCACCGCATGCTGCCATAATAACAGACGTGTGGGCTGCCTGCGTGCCCTGACCAACTCCAAATTCCTGCCATTTCTTTTGCGTACACCTTGCCGTTCCGAGCAGGTATGTGACCTCTAAGGAGAAGAGCATTCGAGCCGTTTACGACAGCATTGATGCAGATGGGGATGGGCAGCTTGACGTTGGAGAGGTGCAGCAGGCGGCAACAGGTGGGTGGTGCTTGCCCAAGGCTTGGCTACTGCTAACACAGTGCATGCTGCTCCATGGTATGTCCTGCTGGAGCGCCATTTGAGGGTACAGACCTTTGTCAGCAGGAAGGCACACATGCAAGAGCAGCGCCCTGACTTGCCGCTGCATGCCTAATATCAATTCCGCCATCCGCCCCACCTCACTCTTCGCCCTTCCTCTCCATTTTGCCCCGCTGCTTGGCACCACAATCTCACCTCCTTGCAGCCCTGGGCCTAAGCGTTGCTCCAGGCGAGGCGCAGCGCATGGTGGCGCTGCTTGATGCCGACAAGGACGGCAAAATAGACTACTCAGAATTCAGGCGCTTCGTGGTGCTGCTGCCGGGTGGGGCTTCCTGCCTTGTGTTCATGTGGGTAATGCACGGGCTACACCTGGTTTTACATGGCGGGACATATATTTATGTTTCATCTGTTGGTGAAGATTGTATAAAAGTTTGCCTGCTCCATTACAACCAGACCCTGCCCCCGTCCAGGCATTTGCCCCCTCTGCCCGTCTCCATGCTTGACGCATGCAGGTGCACAGGTTCGCCACACCAACATCCTGTCTGCTTGGATCGACTCAGCCTCCTGGCTGGATAGCATGGAGTATCGGCTTGGTCACGTGCCGCCCAGCCAACCATTGGTGGGTGCAGCTGTGTGTGTGGGATGGGGTGGGGTGGTGCTGGGTGGGCGTGTGGGTGGTGTTTGTGGGGGGTGGGGCTGGGTTTGGGGGGGTGGGGGGCGTTGCGATGTGCGGGTAGCTGTCCAGCTTTCAGTGGTTGGGCTGCGTTGCAAATCTGGGGCTCGCAGACTGCAGGCTGGCTGGCTAGCTTGCAGGATTTGCGAAGTGTGGCAGGTGCTTGGTCAATGTGCTGATAGAACAGATAGCAGCCTCGTTATCAGCCTCCCAACTCGCTGGAGGGCCTGCTTTGCGCGGCTGCCTGGCTGTTGCGTAATTCCACAGCTTGTTTGCGCTAGTGCTCTGAGAATTGGAACTGCCTGGTGGTTTCAGTTCAAACATGCCAGTGCTGTTGCTATGCTTTGCTCATTCACTCACTTATGGATGCAGGAACGGCTGCTGGCTGGCGGCGTGGCAGGCGCTGTGTCGCGCACGGTAGTTGCACCTCTGGAGCGTCTGCGGACGATAATGATGGCGGTGGGTGTGGGAGGTGGGCTGTTGGCGATGCGTACTTAGTGTGATTGGTCTCTGTCAGGCATGTTACAGGCGTGTATTGGGTATCTGGTGGTAGCTGCATTGCTGCAAATGAAGGTTGTGAATGATTTGACAGCAGTGAAGTAATATAGATCCGGCGGCGACTAGGAGAGCGGCTGCACTACGACACTGCGCAGCTGGCTGCCAGCGCTGGAATTAGTCTGGGGTGCCAGTTGATTTGCTGTGCACCAGTTCATCTTCTCACGCTTATTTCTTAAAATTACTTCTTGACAAGTATTGTTTTTGAAAAGTTCTAATGTCCATCTGCTCATTCCTACGTATTCCTGTATTGTTGCCCTCCCTTACCTTTCCTCCACCTCGTTTCTGCCAAGCAGGACCGCAGCGCAACCCAGCTTGGGCCAACTCTGCGCCGCATGTGGGCTGATGGCGGCCCACGGGGGCTGTTTCGAGGCAACTTGGCAACGGTGGGTGTGAGGGGTGGGGCCCAAGGGAATGCTGCCTAGCCCAACTACGCACTGTGTGGTTTGGTTGGGTGATTGGTCTGGTGGGTGGGTGGCGGGGGTCGAGAACAAGCCCATGTGATGGGCGGCAAGAATGCAGGCCTGGCTGTGAAGGTGTGGTGAAGGTGTGCCCTGTAAGTGCCCTCAATTTCTGTGCATTGGCTTTGCTTACTGCAACAAGGCTTCCCAATCAGTGAAGTAGCGTTATCCATATATAGCGCCTTTCTTGCGCCCCCCTGCAGGTGCTCAAAGTCTTCCCCTCGAGCGCCATCCAGTTTGCGGTGCGCCCCAGCAGGGAGCACCTAGCAGCTAGCAGCTAGCCACCGGCAACCACAGCGGCAGCCAGAAAGCGCTTCTTGTTGAGCTTCCATCGCATGCTGTAGGATGCCTGTCCCCGCCTTCCCTTCTCACTGGCCCTGCATTCCTCCCAGTCTTGAGCCCCTTACCTTGTCCACCAAAGCGCTGCTTCTTGATGGATCACTTCTGTGCAGGTCTATGATGCTTGCAAGGACGTCATGCTCAGTTTCAGCGGCTCAGGTGCCTTGGCTCTGCCTGCTGTTGGGCAGGCTATCCTATCTGGGAGGAGTCGACGGAGTTTGTCTGCCAGCATGGTGCATGGCATCAACTAGCCTTTGGGAGATGTGCAGTGACGTTTTTTACATGGCCGGCGCAACATTGTGTTCCTGACATGTGTAACTGTGCACTGCTCGTTGCCTTTTGCATTTACCCTGCCTGACTGCCTGCCTGCTTGCCTGCCTTTCTGTATACCTGTTGTCGCGTGCCCGCTCGTTTTGCAGGGGTTTACGACCTTGGTACCGCCCAAAAGCTGGCGGCTGGGCTTATGGCTGGTGCCACCGCCTGTACCGCCACCTACCCCCTTGAAGCGCTGAGGCAAGCTTGCACTGGTTATCCTGTGGCATAAGCGATGGTTTTAGACTTTCAACACAGTTTGCAAGGGTGGGGCTGGTTAATATCATGTAGAAATGGCGTAGAAATTCCCAACACTGCTGGCTTTACATGAGAGAGAGAGGGTGTCTAGCTGCTGCTGTCGATGCTTCTGCTGCCCACACCATAGGCTGCAGGACCCAGGTGTCTGTGGCCCAAGGCGGCGCATCTGGCAGGTACCTGACAGTAATGCGCAGCATGGTGGCAGGTGGGCACTGCAAGGCAGACCAGCTTTTTAGAGCTGCACCCTGAGCCTTTAAGTGTGTCCAGCCACCCTTAAAGTGTGTTTCAGGTGCACATCTGCACCACATTTGGCTCGCCTGCTTTGCTTGCATTGTTCTGCCTGCCCGTTGTGCCTTACGTTGCATACTACGCTTGATATTCAGCCCAGGGAGGCGCAATGAACTCCTCTGCAAGCTCTTATTTCGTTTGCAGAGCGGGGGCTGAGAGGCTTGTATCAGGGTTACTCGGCAGGCATGGCCAACAACTCTGTCTCAATGGCCCTTGGATTTGCTAGTTATGAGGTGGGGAGGGGAGGGTGAATCTGTATAACCCGTGGGCAGGGCGGGACTTGCTCTGGTTAGTGGGCTTTAGTGCTTCCCATTGCCTTCTTTATGCATGCTTGCTTTTGGTATCAGACTTTTTGTTAGGGCTGCTTGCAGGCACGTTTTGCGTAAGCAACCGTACATGAGCCTGCTGCTTCCGATGCATTGCAGTCCGAACCACCCATAACCAGCCAGTCTTGAGAGCACCTGTGCTGCCTTCCTTGCAGGCCCTGTGCTCTGGATACGCCCGCTGGCGGGGCGCGCCGCCGTCAACGGGAGAAAAGGGGATGGTCGGTGGTGCGGCAGCATTAGGAGTCATGGCAGCAACCATGCCTTTAGAGAACGTCATGCGGCGGCTGCAGGTGCAGGGGCGGCCGGGGTTCCCGCGGCGGTACACCGGCGCCCTTGACTGCGCCACTCAGGTGAATCAAGGTGTTAAGGGTTCTCTGCGAGGGACGGGCCCGAGGAGAAGGGCCAGGGATTCACGTGGTCAAGGGTTTGGGCATTGACACGGGCGCAGCAGCGGCCGAGCTCCCATGCATGCCCTCCCCCACGCATTTTTTAACCATTCCATGTCGTCGCTTCCAAACTGCATGGATTTATCCTCGCCTGGCTGCTGCAGATGCTGCGCCAGGAGGGCATAGGCTCCCTATGGCGAGGCAGCCTTGGAAGCTTTGCCAAGGTGGCACCATCGATTGCAGCCACCAGGTGTGTTCATGTAATGGCTCGCTCATTTACTTGCAGGTTTTCAGTCAAGCTCCTGTGCTGATTGTCGTTCCTCCCTTGACTGTCCCCCCCTCTGCGTTCCTGCTGCGGCAAGCTATCGCGATTAACAGCGCCATCGGTTCTGACAAAGCCATACGCGGCGGCCTTTCTAGCCGGCATGCCGCGGATAATTTCTTTCCCCACTCCACCCATCTACACCAACCCCTCAATGATGCAGGTTGTTATACGAGACAATAGTAGAGCTGCGGGGCATCGGCGGCGTAAGGCGGTATCGTGTTGGTTCTGAGGACTGAAGGGTGCCTGCCGCGATGGGAGCAACAGCTTGCCTAGCAGTTGGCAACCGCCTGGCAGCACCCGGCTGTGACTGGATTCGTGAGTTACTCTGTAGCTTCAGTTGACCTTTACTTTCCTGTTGCGTTATTTGTCAGATCATCCATCATGTGATTGTCCCAAGTGCATTGCCTTGCCCTGCCCAGCACTGTAACTAAATAGAAAGCACGGCCTCAGAGATTGCGGCAGCAGGGGTCCTTTTCTCACTGCCAACAACAAAGCGCTATCCAAAGGTTATCGTGCATCCATGAGATCGTACCGCGGTTCCACACAGCACACATCACAACTGGCTTCCATTATGTCTGCTATGAATGTCTGCATCTCATCTGCCTGATCCTGTTTGCTTCTAAACACATGCTGCAGTTGATGGGTGCACTGGCAGTTCAGTGAGTTTACAAGGCTTGCAGGAAACAGTTGGTGATGCTCTCTTTGCACACAACAACAGGCTGTCAGTTTCAGTCAAACAGGATCGAGCAAGCATTTGGAGTTTGGTAGGTAGCGCCAAGGTGTCGGGTGTGGCAGGGAAAATGTAAAGAAGGCAAGAGGGACAAAGGTTGCAACCAACAATGGGCTGGCACAGGCAGGTACTGATTGAATAGTGCAAGCACAATGGACAGGAAATAATATGCAGCAGAAAAGAGGAGCAAATGCAGGGGTTTCCATCCACCAGGCGCTGGGATTTCACAACCATAGCGCAGCGTATGATGGAGGCCTGTGCCAAAAGTAGGTGTGGCACTCACAAAGCGGGTACGGGTAGCTCAGCAGGCGCCAAAGGCTGGGCAAGAAATATTGGCCGGCACCCGGCCGCTTGCTTGCCAGCTCAGCATCCGGGACAGCTGGCTGTTCAACCGGCCAGATGCTGCCAGCTCTTCAGAGCGGTAGCGCTGCTTCGATCACTGTACCACCAATTCAGTCCTTGTACTTGCGAAACATGATGCAGCTGTTGTGCCCGCCAAAGCCAAAGCTGTTGGACAGCACCACCTTGTCGGTGTCCCACTCCTGTTTCTCCTTGCCCACCACAATGTTGAGGTCAACCGCCTCCTCTGGGGTGTCAAGGTTGAGGTTGGGGTGGAGGTAGCCTGCATAATGATGGCGCAGCATGCGCAGTGGATGGGTCGAGGAGGGCCGCCTGAAAGGGGATGTTGCACACGCTGGCCGCAACAGCAGCCACCAACAAAAGACATCAACTTGTCAAAATCAAACCGGTTAGCGGGCCAAGCTGCTTGCTTGTCTGGCATTGCAAGCAGGAGTTGCACTTTTTCCATTTCTTTCAACCTTGACTCAACCCTGTCTTCTTTTGCTGTAGCCTGTCTGCCCGCACCTGTGCGCAGCGCCTGAATGGCCGCCACTGCCTCCACCGCTCCCGCCGCTCCCAGCAAGTGGCCGATCATGCTCTTGGTGGAGTTTATTTTAAGGTGGCTGTGAGGCAGGGCGGTGGTGATGGCTCGGTACTCGGCCATGTCACCAGCGGGGGTGGAGGTGGCGTGCGCGTTGACGTAGCCAACCTGCAGCCCGGAAAGGGGGCACTTCCACCTCCATCAGTTGGTTGTACAGTTGTTGCAATGTTCACTGATTGAATTTAGTTATTATGGTGAAGGCTAATGCACGATGGTTGAAATGAAGGACAGTCAGAGCTACCAAGCCAACACATAACAGACCGGTCCCACATTTAGGCAAAAGACGAGTCAGGGCCACAAGTGTTGACTAGCATGCACCTAGCAGAAGTACTGCTGCCCCACCTGCCAGGCAGCCCACTCACCTCCTCTGGCGCCACCCCCGCCTTCTCTAGCGCCCGCTCGATGCACATGATCACTCCTTTACCGTGCGGCTCCGGCTCTGTCATGTGGTGTGCATCACAAGTGAAGGCGCCGCCCAGAAACTCCGCCAAAATGGTGGCGCCGCGAGCCTTGGCGTGCTCAAGCTCCTCAAGAACAAGCACGCCTGCAACCAGGCAGAAGAGCGGTGGTAACAGACCAAGAAGCAGCAGCAACAGTGCCACTGGAAAAAATCCCACGAGGCGCCTGAACATGCATCCAATCGAGAGACGAACAGCGTTCCGCTTTATTCAATCAACCCTCCCGTTCATCAACCAAACAAGCCACCACCCACCTGCGCCTTCTCCCATTACAAAGCCGTCCCGATTTCTGTCCCAGGGCCTGCTGGCAGCTGCGGGGTCATCATTCCGCTTTGACAGCGCCTTGCATGCAATGAAGCCGCCGATGGCCGAAGGAATGACCACGGCTTCTGAACCACCAGCAAGCATTAAATCTGCCTCGCCTCGGCGGATGTGGTCAGCAGCACTGCAGGTGAAAAAGTGGCAGGAAAGGAGATAGGGGATGAGCAGAGCATAGCAGATAGGGCCAGCCACAAAGTCACAACCGAACTGAGCATATTGTGCTGGACAAATATGTATGGACCCATCCCAGGAGTGGCGGCCGGCCAGGATACAGCCCCAAGCATTGCAGTATCCATCCCCAAATGCCCACAATCTGCCGCAACGCAAAAGAGCCAGTTGGAGCCAGTAGGTGTCGGTTTCCCTCCTTCTGCCACCTCTGCAGCTGCAGCACTGCATTCCGCCTGCCCCCACCTGAGGATGCAGTAGTTGCCGGTGGCACAGGCGGTAGCTATGGGGTAGTTGGGTCCCATGAATTCCAGATCCATTGCCAACATGGCACCACCCATGTTTTGGATGGCAAATGGGATGCAAAAGGGGTTCATTTTTTTGAAGCTGGTGCAGAGAGACTCAACGGCCGTGGAAAAAGTCTGCATGCCGCCCATGGCCGTGCCTGCGGGGACAGGAGGGAAGCAGACGGTTGCGGGAAGGGCAACTGAAATTTAGGCTGATGGACCCAAAACATCTTCCTGCAGGTGGATTTTGGGCATATGCCCAATGCTTGGTATAACCCCAAACTGTTGGTGCAAGAAGAATTGGTGCCGCCACCAACAGTATCAGTAGAGTTGTGGAGCTACCGCCACAAACAAAAAAATCTAATGCAACACACCCACAGACACAATCAGGGGCTGTGACCGCGACAGGTGCACACACACCTATCAAGATGCCGCAGCGCTGCCGGTTCAGGTCTTTTATCTCCGGGCCCTCCCATTCCAGCCCTGCATCACCCAGCGCTTTCTTCCCTGCCACCATCATATACCTGCAAGGATGAAGGCACAACATGTCCTGGTGACAATTTACTTACCTCAAGATAAGAGAGCAGGTTCGCTTACGGAGCTATGCTGAAATCGGCCTGAGGACGTGTGTATACTCATGATTGAAATGTGGGATCGTGAAAAAAATGTTAGGAATTAGCTTGCAACCAAACCAGAATACATAACCAGTGGCACAGCCCAGCTATGCGTGTACAGCTTTGTCTCTCTCAAATGCATCCTTATGCCGTAGTTTATGCCGTAGTGTAACGGTGGAAGGCAAACCTACAGCTCAGGTGGGCGGACAACGCCGAGCAGCCAGAACCAGAGGCAGCAGGCAGCATGCACGGGTACTCACTTCATGACAGGATCTATCCGCTTTTCCCACTTTTTGAGCACCAGACCGTCGCAGTCAACACTCTTGATCTGCCCCGCAAACCGCGTGCTGAACTCCGCTGCAGAAGGCAATGCCACGGAAAGAGGGTGAAGGGCCCACCAGTAGGCGACAGGTGGCTGAAGAGAAAAACAGAAACGACCAAGCTTTTAACACACAAAGAAGGGGAGACAAGGAGCGAAGGAAATTTTGTTAGCGTCAGAAATTTGCCTTTGCATATCCTGTGTACGATGCCTGACTGTCACTAATCCATTAATGATAGACATGCGATGATGAGGGGTGCTACAGCTGCCGCACCTGTGTCCCAGCCTTCAATCATGCTGACGCCGCTTGTCCCTGCTAGGAGGTTGTTGTAGAATTCATCTGGGCTGTGTCCTAGGCTGCTCACAACGCCTTGCCCTGTCACTACGACTCTGCGTTGCGGTGCGTCCACCGCCGCCGCTGCTGCAGTTGCGGCCACATATCGCTGCCGCCGCGGGAACCGTGCCGCTGGTCGGAGGCCCGCTGCATGATTGACAGGTGTGAGAGCATTTGATACAAACGCAATGCAGTTGAAGGAAAGAGTTCTGTTGCTCGTACACAGTCGGATTGGAATGCCAACTACGAAGATTACAGTCTGCAGGTCAAGGGCTGCTGGCGGCGAGGGCGCTGACCACTTACTTGTGCTAGCGGCGTTCTGCTTGCTGCTGATCCCACTGGATTGCTGCACTGCTGCCATTTGGATCCTGGCCGTTTGCTGTGCCATTCTGGCAGTCTGGCGAGGTGGGCCGTCCGGTCCTGTGCGTGACCCTTCCTCTCTCGGTCTCGTCGATCTGGATCAATCCAGGAACTCTGTAGCTGACCGCAAAAGGTAATGCGCTGCCCAGAAAGCGCCGAAAGTCTAGGGATGGGCGCACGGTGAGCGCCAACTTTGGGCTGCGCTGCTCTGGAGGACTAGATGAAGTATCGATCGCGGAATGCAGAGACTTTGCAAAGCCCCAGAAGCGCTTCAAGTTGCATCCCATTCCACCTCATCCTGGGTCCTGATGCACTCTTGCGTTGTCAGCATGGCATGGGTGCGGCCAAGTAGCAATCTCAATGGATGCGGCACTGCCCAGCAGCCATCTCGAGTTCGTGACCACCCCACATTTGCACGATGGCCAATCTGCGAAGTGTCGTGGCGCCTGCCAGCACTGCCCCGGGAAGGCGGGCACCTAGAACCGCAGCATCATTGCCGTTCCACTTTCAACCGCCAAGCAGCACATGGGCAACAGCAGCTCAGCAGCGGCCACCTCGTCATCGGCGCCGCCGCCACTTTGCCGCTGCCACCGCCGCGCCGCCACAGTCCAGCAGCAGTAGCGGCGGCAGCAAGCCAACGGAGGCAGCCGTCACCAAGAGCTACCTGGATTGGGCTTCACAAGCAGGCAGGTGTTGTTCAACTAGGCAGATGATACAGAAGCCAGGCTCGCGCGGTTTACCCTGCCAAGCACCACCCGCTCGTCTCTCTGCTCCAGAGATCAACTGCTTCTGCTTCATGTGTTTACATTCTGCCTAACCGCATAGAAAATTGGAACACAGGCCTCAATTTTTGTAAGCTAGCATTGCCTCTGCAGGCATCCTGTCCCCCAAAGTCACCCAAGATTTCTTTGGCGAGCTGCGCGGCGGCAAAGCCATGGCAGACATTGCAGCAGATGAGGTGTTTGTGACAGTACCGCGAGCAGCTGCGCTGGTGGTGGCGCCAAACGAGCGCTGCCCCTGCCCTGAACTCATCGATCCAGGTGGGCTTGGCAGTGGCGGGACGTGAGCCAATGCGTGTGCTGGCAGCGCAGCGCCTGTACCTTTGCTTGTGGGGCATGCCGGGCGTGACAGGGGTTGTTGGTGAGCTGGTTGGGTGTACTTGTTTTGCGTGATATGAGCGTCACCAGATCTTCCCTGGGAGCCATGATCTGGCTCTGCCACCTGCGCCATTGCTGCATGGACTGCTGCACGTGCACCGCTAGATTGCCTGCCCTTAACCACGGATTATATGCCTGTAACCTGTGCGACAATCATTCCCGGTGATGCCACACCCCTCATCCTGCTGCTGCAAATCCCATTGCCGAACCCATTGTATGCGTTGCATCCCCCTCTGTTGTGCTGCAGCCTTCTACAAGGAGGCGCCCTGGTATGCGAAGATGGCAGTACTGCTGCTGTGGGAGCGGCGTAAGGGGCGGGACGGCGCGGTATGGGGCTACGTGGAGCAGCTTCCCAGCAGCATCGATACCCCCGTGCGCTGGGAGGAAGCTGAGCTGGCAGAGCTGCAGTACCATCCAGCAATACAAGAGGTACTGCTGGTGCAGCTGAACTGTCCCGTCTGCTGCTTTTGGATTAGGGCATGGGTGCGTCCCTAGTGCACGGTTCTTTGGCGGAGCGGAGCGGAGCACTTGGTGCAGGCTGTTCGGTGCGGCAACTGGCACCTAACTTGCTGCCAACTGAGGGAACAAGTTGCTCCCGGCCCAACTGGCGTTCCCTGCACCTGACTGCACCAAGTGCATTCCGCAACACCCTGCATTCCATTGGCGCAGATCAAGCAGCAGCAGTCAGCGTGGCGGCAGCAGTACAACAACTTTTGTGCGGCGGTACGTCCCGGCATGGGCAGCTACAGCTGGGAGGATTTCCTGTGGGCCATGGAAAATGTGCGCAGCCGAGCCTTCAGCGGGCCATACACAGGCAGCTCAGGTGGGCGGCGCGTTCACAATGCTGCTGCTCCAAGACATGGCTGCATCGGGTTGGGAGAGCTTAACTGCTATGGGAAATGGCATCTCACCATCAGCGAGAACCTTGCGGGTGGTTGTATTTGGCAGCACGTACTAGTCACGCTCAGCTTGTTGGGTAGCTTGAGCTATACTGAAACTGCTGCCAACCCTCCCGGGCTTCGCCACACCTTTCTGCCAATATCTGCCAATGCAGTGGGGGAGAAGGCACGCACGCTGGGCCTGCTGCTGGCAGCTGGCGGTGCCTACGCCATCTGGCAGCAGCTGCCCCTTGAGCAGGCGCTCAATGCCTTCATCTCTGTCCTTGTGTTCAACATCATCTATGATGTGCTCATAAGGTGATACACCTTGCGTTCCAGTTGTATCTGTCCGCTTGGCTTCCACAGACCTGAGTCTGTGGAAGGCAAAGGTCAAAGGGCCAAAGATTAATCGCTGGCAAGAGTTGTACTGGCAGTGCAGCGAGTATGGTTTCTGTCTCGAGTGGAGGGCCTGTTATCAAGCAAGATACTTGATTGTGGTTCTCGTCTGGCCTCTGACAGCTTGAGCGGCGACCCAGCGGCCCGCATCAGCTGTGTTGCAAGTGCTGCTGCTGCCCCCACACGTTGGTGCTGCATGGGCTTGACCCTGCTGCGATCAGTTGTATGTGCAGCAAGAAGCTCAAGTGGTATGCGCTGTGCCCAGTGGTGGATGCACTCAACCACAGCAGCCTCGTTGAGGTGAGGAACATTTGTTGCGCTGGGCTGTTCTGTGCTGTGCCATGCCTTGACATGCACTGTTGTACTTTCACAGGCATACTTGTGTTTGCTGGCAGCACCACTACGTCACCATGTGTCATTGGTTGCACTGCTGCTGTTGTGCAGACGGCTGCTCAACATATTTTGCCTGGGCTTGCGACGCATGCACATTGCTCGTGCTCTGCCTTGTCCTTGTGTTTGACACCTTTCCGCCAGTGACGTGCACCCTTTCCTCCTTTCCTCCTTTCCTGTGCTGTGCAGTCTGATGTGGCATACGAATACTTCCGAGATACCTTTGTCCTTTCCACCAAATCGGCCTATAAGAAGGACGAGCAGGTGTGGCTGCACTGCAGGCTGCGGCCAGCATGGCACACGTCCTTATGCCTACCATTGCCCTGACCGTTAGCTTACCACCCATCACAATGTGTCCACTCTTTCTGCAATTGTGACGTTTACGCACCCAAGCCACCTCTGTGTGCGCATACCTTGCCCCTGTTGTTTCAAGGTGTTCATCTCCTATGGCGCCCAGAGCAACGGCTCGCTGCTGCAGTATTATGCCTTCACAGAGAAGGGCAACCCCAATGATGTCTACGCCTTCACGGCGACGCTTGCGGGCCAAGCAGTGCAGGTGCGGCGAGCGGCACGCTCCAACCATGCCTGGGAGAAGAGGGAGCCAGGGCTGCCGGTTTGGCATGGGCATCAATCATTGTTATGTTGAGCAGCCTCCTGTGCTACATCTATATACACCGCTCTTACGCGCTAGCAACCTGCTCAGAATTTGATCACAGGACAGCATACTGGCAAATGCTCATGTCCTCGATGCTCCCTGTTCTTTCTGCAGCTATTGGTGAATGCCAAGGGCAGCTTCACAGCCGAGTGCCAGCAAGCGGCACTTGCAGCACTGGGCGGCAGCAGCGTGAGCGACGTGCAGCTGCGACAGTCACTGCTGGCTGCGGCAGAGAAAGAGCTGGCAAGCAAGCCCAGCAGTGCGGCAGATGATGAGCTGCTGCTGCAGGTGGGGATGACAGGGTTCTATGGGCACTGGACTGGTGGCTGACATCCGTTTGCTGTGTTTTAGCTATGCTGCCTGGCCTGTCTTGACTCAGTTTGGGCACAGCGTTTGTTTTCTGTCGCACCTCCCCCCTACTGTCAATTCCACAACCTGAAAGTCACTTTGATAAGAACGTTTCTGAGCTGCTATTGTATGATTCCCGCACCCATTCCTAACGCAGACCGCGCACTTGATGGCACCCCGGCAGCGCGCCGCCGTGGAGTTCCGCTTAGAGAAGAAGCGGCTGCTGGAGAGGGCGATCGCCAAGAGCCGGAAGCGACTTAGCAAGCAGGCAGCAGAGAGGGCAAAGTGACGACGACTATACCTCTGAAGAGGGCAGTGGCTGTGGGTCGCCCTTTGGGTTGAACTGCAAAGCTTCATGTGACTTGCTTCCTTTTACAAAGCACTGGATGAGAGGGTTTTGCAATACTTTCAATTCTGAGAGTTGTAATTTTCTGACTAACAAAAACTGTGACTCGTGTTTTGGGACAATTAATCTGTAAATGACAATTGACAGCATAGGAACAAACAGCACTGGCCGATGTCTGTTGCTAGCGCATGACAATCCAGCGATGGCCGGTAATGTGATATTCAGAAAAGCTGGCAAGCGGGCAACAGCAGCGCTCTGTCGGTTGTTGGCTCATAATGAATTGGTAGGGAACAGCTGTTGCCTAAACTCCTTCTTGTTGACCTTGCCCATCACATTCCGGGGGATGGCTGGCACTATCATCAGCTCAGCAGGCAGCTGATAGGCTGGAAGCTTGTCCGCAGCCCACTCCCGCAGCTCTGCCAGCCTCAAGCCCTTACAATCACTGTTAACATTACTGCTGCTACTGTGGGTGCTGCTGCTGTCGCCACTGGCTACGTCATCCTTCTCTTGCCTCAAAGCGACCACCGCCACGATGCGCTGCAGAGCGGCAGGCACAAACACGCAAATGACAACTTATGCAGCAGGCCCCCTGGTAGGGGGACTGCCAGCAAGCAGGAGTAGCCGGTGATGCCAGCATCAGGCAGGAGGCAGGCCTTGCATCTGTAAACAATAGCCCCACCTCGCCATAGGTTTCGTCTGGCAGTCCAAGGACAACCACCTCCGCTATTGCAGGGTGCTCCAGCAGAACACCCTCAACTGCCAGCGCTGAGATCTGCAATCAAGACACAGCATTGTTACGGCGTGGCTGTTTGGACTTGGTGGCAAAAGAGCTCCCAGCACATCTAATATCCCAGGCATTTTCCACAGTAACCAGCGCTGACAGGCTTGCCTTATAACCGCCATGCTTGATAACCTGCATTGCAGTCGTGAAGCACGCTTGACAACTTATCGGCAGCTGCCCTCGGGAATTGCGTTTCTGCCAGCGACAATGCGCAATACAATCTCGCACCCCAAAACATGAGCCCTTGCTGCAAACTCACATCCACAGAGGTTCTTCCCAACAGCCGATAGTAACCGTCCTCAATCACAGCAGTGTCACCTGCAGCACCAGGGCAGTCCATCCGGGAAGCCATGCCCTTTGCTGCCAACAATACAATTGAACGAGGCCCGAGTCGTTCCCCTTTGACCCACACATAGTCGAAACAAAGGCCAGCTAGCTGGCCTCCTCACAAATGCTGTATGTTTTAGTCTGTTGAAAGGTCAAATTATGCACAACCAGTGTTGCCCCCAGCTCACCTGTCTTGAAGAAGCCGTCTGCAGTGAATTCCGTGGCGGTGGCCTCAGGCCGGTTCCAGTAGCCTTTGAACAGCTGTGGGCTGCGCACACACAGCTCTCCTGGCCCTGAGCATGGTGGCAGGGTCGCGCGATAGTTGTCTCTCAATGCAGCGGCACAGGCTGGTGAGTGGCTTGGGCAGCAAGGCAGACCGAGATGAATATTACATGTTGTAATGTGCCACCCTCTTTAAACGGCGACGGCAGGAAACGGTACTGGGAAAAATGATCAATGCTTACCTGCCCCTGCATCCCTGCCATCGCTGTCCGCAATGCGAGCCTCCACGCCTGGGAAGGGTTGACCCACGGTGCCAGGTCGCTGTTCACCCCTGCGCACAGGTTTAGTGCCAGCCGCAGGTAGGTCAGTGAAGCTTCACCCCGTGGTACCTTGGCTGGATAAGCAGGCCTGCACAGTAAGCGGAAAACAAGCTGAACGCGACCAAAGCGGCAAACCAAGACAGGAACTCCCCACCTGTATGGGTTCCCCAGTATCATGCCGGTCTCAGTCATGCCGTACCGCTCCAACAACTTTTGCCCTGCATAGAAGCTACATCGGAGCTAATAGGAGTTGACTGGCTTCCCATCAGCATTACCTAAACCTGGGGCTTGCTTTGGTGCCCTGGAATCATAGCAGCAGTGCGGCTGAAAAGCAAGTCCTGAAGCAGTCAGTGCTCCACCTGAAAGCTGCTCCCAGCGGTGCATGATGGGCGCCGGGCATGCCGCACTTCCGCTCACGGTCAGCCGTAACTGCACTTGCCATAGTGAATGGTACAGTGGAAGACAAAAACCAAGCCGTGACCACAATCACGAGCAGGATTGGACAAAGACATCCCGCGCCAGATGTGGCCAGTTGCAACAACCAGTAAACTCAGCAGCACGCAGACCTCACCCGCCGTGCTGCTGCAGCTGCCGCCGTCTGCTGCTCCAATTCCATGGCATCGTACCGCGACAGCAGATGACTGTACATTGTCGGCACCCCTGCAGGGGCAGCACGCCAGGCTCTTTCGCTTGCATGCCGGAGATAAGCAGGGGAGCTGCACCACAGCGGTAGCCTCCCAATACACAGCCTGGCACAGTGGAAAGCCATGGAGTGTTGCAGACCACACGCCCCAGCAGTGCCACTCACCCATGAACACAGTAACTGGATCATCCTGCCTCTGCAGCCAGGCAGCAGTCAGCACCCAATGAAAAGCCTGTGCTGTGGCATGTACTCTCCCATACCGAAGTGGCATCTGCATCTGGTAAGGACCGCTAGCAGCAGCGCAGCCGACATCATATGCACCTGTAGTCGCTGCCACACTTCATTGGTGGAAAACTTGGGCAGCATTTCCACACAGGCGCCTGCAGCGTACCAAACAGCACCACATGCAGCACTTACGGGAGGCACTAGGCATTCGCAACATGAGCGCCATTTCCAGCACGGCGCACTGCCTGTGCCCAGGCACATGTAAAAATGCCAAGGCAAACATATCGAGCATGTGATGCTGCCACGGAATTCAGCACCACATAGCTGGATCTTGCCTCCAAACATACCGACTCGGAGAGGGCAGTAGAGGGCGTTGACGATGCCGTGGACGTGATGGAGGGGCAGTGCATGCAAGATCCTGAAACAGAACACAACCAACAAGGTTGCAATCAACAAGGACAACATATTGGGATGTATCCAAGCACTCCTTGACCAAATAGGACACCAGCTGCACGCAAGCAGAGACTGCCTCTCGCCACTATCATTGCCCCCACCTGTCCTGCAGTTCCCACTCCCAGGCCCGACATAGCGTGTCCATCATTGCCGCCAGGCTGCTGTGGGTGTGCAGGGCGCCTGCAAGGACATGATAACGGATGGGTCAGCCCCATACATGTGCCCCCACCCCCCATCCCACCCTGCCGCG
>JAAMXP010004540.1:0-13769 GCA_019693395.1 Ettlia oleoabundans | reverse complement strand
GCCCACACCCCCCCACACACACACACACCTCAGGCCTACCTTGAGTCTGAGGAGGGCGTGATCCGCGAGCACTGCTCCCCCGAAATGATAGAGAGGCTCACGGGCATCATGCGCGCACAGAAGCAGCAGGTGCGGGGTGCCAAGCCAGCCAGGCAGCAAGGCAGGCAGTCAGGCAGGCGAGCGGGCAAGCCCTGTTTGCTTTCTTCTTCTGCCCTCTGCTGCTTGGGTTCAGCTGCGGTTACATGCCACCTCACCTCTCCTCCGCGTTTGCAGGGCCTTGTGCCCGACCCCACCCTGCTGGACACCAGCGAGGTGGAGCTGGTGGACATAAAGACGCTGGTGAATGGGGGGNNNCGGGTAGGTGGGGTGACCTGAATGTGTCATCGATTGGTGTGAATGCCTGCCCCGTTTGCATTGGTTGATGGGTTGTCTGCTGCAGTTGCGGCACGGCAGACGAGCCCTGGTGCCCCCTTTCTCCTATCGGCAATTGCTCATAACCCTCGTGCACCTGCCTGGACCAATACACCACTCCCACTCATTTTACTCTTCACCTTTTGAGTCTCGCCTGTTCTGTTCTGTTCTGTTCTGTTCTGTTCTGTTCTGTTCTGTGGGTGGGTGTGTTATGTTGTGTTGTCTTGTGTTGCAGGAGGAGGAGCCCATAGTGGTGGTTCAGTTCACGTGCCAGCAGATCAACTGCACTCGCGACTCGTTTGGCAACGTGGTGGACGGCAGGCCCGATGAAGTGCACAGGTGAAAGAACCTGGAGGGCTCTTCAGACCAGCACGACGGTCGTTCCACAGGCAGAATGGGTCGCCATAAGAACAGCATGTGGCGCATAGAATCAGTGGTTCTAGGGAAGGAGAGGGCAGGTCACACAGTCTGCAGTACAGGTTGATGTACAGGCAGCGGTACAAACATGGTTGTTTATCGTGTGCGCCAAAGGAGGCAGTTGTACTTGCAATGCCCTCGACCCAACCAATTAACGATCGTTACATGTTTCCAGGAGTGGTCCGCACCCTGTCACACCACCCGGCTGCCTTCTGGGCGGCCCCTACTTGTCCCGCTGCACCCGCCCTTGACCCGTCCCTCTGTGGCTTGCAGGGTTTACTACTACTGGGCGCTGCAGCAGGAGCGGCAGGGCTATGTGGGTGCCGACGGCGGCTACCACCCGCCGCGGTGGCAGCTGAGGGAGATGCTGATCCGCGGCATGCACCACCTGCTCTAGTGGCTGGCGCAATCGGTGCGCAACAGTGGCGCTATTGCTGCCTCTATAGGCTACAGGCTGTGCTGTGGCCCCTCGTCCCTGCCTAGCAAGCAGATCCTGCAGCAAGCCAGCAGGGTCAAGAACGCATTTAATTGGCGGCTTTCAGTCCATATGCTGTGGGCCAGCTGAGTGGCATCCTGCAGGGGCAGCGGGCAGCAGCAGCGGCAGGAAGTGCTGCTCTGTAGCATGCACCAGCTGCTGTTGCCAGTGCAGCACAGCGTAACGAGTGTTGGAGGCTGGCAGGCAGCGCTATCCGGCGCATATGGTGTCCACAGCTGCTTGCTGCATGCACGGCTGCAGGGGTAGCACATGGGCAGGCAGCCGGCGGCTCTCGATAGCCCTGCTGCCGCGGTGCCGACAGCTGAACACCAACCGGCCCTAACAGCAGGCACAGCCCCCAACCACTCTGTTTTCTTTCTCGCAATTCATAGATGAATTGTCATTTTGTCACATTTGCACCGTTAAATCATCCCAGGACAAGTGCCAGGGAGCAGGAACAATTGCGGCAACCTGCCGCCTGCGTCGCATGGTATGGTGTGACAAGCAGGAGGCGTTGCGTAAATCGGAATGCGCTAATGGCAGCTGAGCTTGTGGTGAGGTTAAATAGTACCGAGGATTCCGAGATGAGGGTCCACACAATCAGAGAACCTTGGCAGATGTTGATGGCAGTTAAGACGGAAGAACAGCAAAAACTAACACGTAAGCAGTATAAAACAGCAATGCGGTTGTTGATTCATATGGTCGATGCGATGTCAGCGCTGAAGGTTTGCAGGGTACTACCAGCTGGGTGGTGCGTAAGTCCAGCAGACATCCAGGACCACCTCAGATGATCCAGCTCAGATGATCCAGCTCAGATGATCCAGCGCAAGTCATCAGGGTACTTGAGCTTCTCATAAGCCGCCTTGCTGCGCTTGATGGATAAGACCCTAGTGAAGATGGGCTGCCACTGCTCCCAGCGCAGCCTGCTGAAGCGCTCCAGCTCGTAGACATGGTAGGCTGCAGTGCAGGTGCATGGAGGCATGTATACACAATTTGGCTCCAAGGGTGAAAACACATAGACGCATATGTACACATCGCCAGCTTTCTCTCAATCTGCGTTGACAGCCTGTGAATGAAGATACAGGCCGGGGCCGAACTGGCCCAGCAATGCTCATTAGCCATGGCACATAACAACCACCTACTTGTACACCCCCTGATATAAATCAGTGGTGGCATGCCCCAGGCGTATACAAACCAACACACCAGCTGATTACTGAACGCAAAGAACCAGCCAACGTGCCCCACTCACGTCGACGATCCCTCTCCCAATAACCCGGCTCCCAGTTATCGTCTCGTTCCACCCTTGCCTGCACCAGCGAGCAACCAGCAGTGTTCAGATTGCCGTCTCTCAGCAGGACACACTGGTCAGTGTGAGTAACCACAGCATTAGATGACCACTCTCTGGAGGAAATGCAAAGGCAGGTTGGGTGCCGCAGGACCCGTATAGCAGATCTGGCAAGTTTCAAGTGATAGATGGCACCAGCAGCGACGATAAAATTGCCTCCACCAGCATTCTGCAAGGCGCACCGTCCAGTAATAGATTTCGTTCTCAGTCCGATACAGTGACGGGTAGTAGACCTGGGCCCAGTCCTGCAGCAACCCGGCACAGCGCAGGCCGGGGGTGGCCTCGTGGGTGTGAGCAACTAAACCAGCAGGCAGCAGAAAGCAGGCATTGCAGTCTGCACCTCCATGCTTCCCTGCAAGGTCAACAAAGCCGCGCAGGGCCCTGAGCACGTCATAGACGGCAGCCGTGCCTTCATGCACAATGTGCGCTTGCGCGCATGTAGCACCGAAACTCTACGCATGCATTTGCAAAGTCAGTGTGGGCTGCATACATGCGGTGTACTACATAGCAAGCCTCTGCGGACGATCCCAACCCCCACCAGTCACCTCTGCAAACCCCTTGGGGCGCACTTCCACCACCGAGGCACCCCAGGGCAAGAAGAAGCCATTGCACAGCTCGGCACCATGGTGCGTCACCTGCACATGAAGACCCAAAAGGGCTCAGAAGGATATTGGGCCATCGACATTTGCAAAGGTTGTGCCATCAACAGGTGCAAAGCCAAATGCATGCAGGGAAACATGAGCAGTACGTGTGGCTCAATAGTGAACATATGGAAAATAAGGCTAGCTAGTATGGCTGATGAGATGCACCCACATAAATCTCTGTTAGATGGGGCCGTTCTCAAAGCGTGCGTTTCCTTTGTCACGCGATATATCACCATCGATTGATGAGACCCACAACCCAGCATGCTGGGTTGTGACTTTTGTGGGCAAGCCCCTCGTCAGGCAATGACGTAACGGGGAAGCAGGCTTGCAAGGCATGCCCTGCTGCCACTGCAAAGGTGCAGGCTGACTGCAGGAGGCTCAACTTGTAGCAAGCTGTGCAAGCTGTAGCGGGCTGCGGTGCTCACCAGGATGTCAGTTTCTTGCAGCACCGCAACGTGGTCCAGAAAGTCCTTGGCGTTGAAGGACAGCGCCAGGCACCTTGTGCGCTTGTACGGCGCGGGCGGCTGCCAGGCGTTGCAGTCAGCCAGGAACTCTGTGAGGTTAAGGAACAAGCGGTACCCGTCTGTGCGGTTGCCCACCACAATCTGCAACAGAAGGCAAGGTAGAAACGTGGGAAGAAGCAGTGGCTTGAACTTCGAGCTAGGCTGACCACTGGTTCTCGCGACCTGCGGATGCTTAATCCGCCCACACGTGCATTTGCTGCCACTCATGCAGGCCAGTAGGGTTGCCAGGTGCCCGCACTTCAGGTCCAGTTTCACGTCACATGCTGCTGCATTGCACAAACCTGCAGGGTGCCTTCCTCCTTTGGGTCAAGAACCGGAGGCATCTGCCCTTGTGCACGATAATAGTCAACAAGCTGCAGGAAAGCGGCAGGGCATGAACACAAGTGAAGCACGTTCCCTTGCTAGTGCAACAATGTACTGCCCACCACCAAGCAAGGGCACAGCACCGCAACAGCACCCCAAACATGGTCACCAATGCACTGCACTTGGCCCCGCAGCTCTGCCACGCCCCTTCTGGTGCATGAGTCGCGTACTGCCGGGGCGTGCCGCGACAGAGTGCGCTGTGCAAATGTGGTGTTGCTAGGGTAAGAGTATGTCACAAATGTGCTGAAAGTACGGGCAGAGAGGTGGGGGTGGGGTATCGAAAGAGGAGAGGGAGCCCTTATGGTGCATGCTGTATGCGATCGCGTGGAAGCAATGAGACCGAGGGTGAGGGATGGAGGGACGCACACGTCAGACAGCACCGCCTGCTCGCAACACAGGCTGCACACACCAAACATGCCCTTACTGCCATCTACTCACGTATCTCCCCGCCTTTGCAGGCTGGAACCATGTCCAGGTCTTGTCACCGTCATACCTGAGCGCGCGCAAATGGGCGCCGTCACAACATGTGCAAGTACGCACCTGCTGCTACTAGTTTGGGGCAACTGCCGGTTCAAACATAAAACACACAGCAGCTGCCAGCAATGGTCTATCCGCAGTGACCATACAACTGAGTGACCTTGTGCCAGCACCAGCGGCACTCACATGCTGATGTTTAACACCTTGTCCGTATATTTCCGTTCTGGCCGATCTCTGTCTGCAGCACAGCAAAAAACACTGTGTGGTAAAGCTGCATGAGTGACTCAACCTTTCAACTTCCCGTCACCTGACCTTCCGCCCAGCCAGATACCCTGCCAGTGTATAATGCACGTTGGCCAGACATGCGGCCAACACCGCCTTGCTGCTCCCGTAAGAGGACAGCAGAGCCAACGAAGCACACCAGATGCAGCAATCACTTCATCACAAGGCAAGCAAAATGTAACCCAGTTGAAAGCACAGCCACTCACATAGTCCCTTGAGGCCGCAGACGGCCACCTTCTTGTAGCAGCGTGGGAACTTGGGGTCAATCATGTGGATGCGGGAGGACAAGTCGTTGAACGTCAGGATCTGCATAGGCAGGCCGCGAATATGTGGCGCTGGTGGATGTCAGCACATTGTGTTCGGATACTTACCGACGAAAGGGGGACTGTTGTTGAGCAGTTAGGAGACAAGATGCAGGAAGGTTTTATACGATTCACGAGATGACCGCAACATACGCCACATACGCACCCACCATTTTGTTGGTATAGGGTCGGAGCAGGTTCTCGGCGAATGCCGGCTTGTTGTAGCCATCCAGCACTGGGGCCTGCACGGCAATAGGTGGATGCACGTAGTAGCCAACAAGCTCCCATGCAGCAGCAACATGTGCAGATGTATTAGGTAAAATAAGGGCAGGTGTGGGGCTGCAACCCTGTAAGCAGACAGGCAATCCAGGCAGGTAAGTGTGGAATGCATGCGGCAGTGAAGGCTGCTTCCCAGGTAGGTTATAATTGTGCATGATGCCATACATGTAATGCTAGAATGGCATTATTACTTTGCCAACTCACCAACATGATGTTTCGATCGACAAGATGCTCCTTTTGTTGCAAGTTCCACAAGGGAACAAAACTGCAATTACAACAATACAGTACATACATCACATGCCGACAGTTGCTTGCATATTGAGACGTGTGTGTAGGCCTACGCCTGCTGCCCCACAATCCATCTTGACAGCAAGTCTTAAGACCTGCAGCTCATCGTTACAGCCACCCGCCCACGCATCCAGCAACTGTCGTTCCTCTACCGCAGCCTTTTCCTTCCCCTTGCCTGGCCGACCGCCCACCCACCTGTTCAGGAAAAATTCAGCAACGGAGATATGCCAAGGGGCCACCCAAACCAGCGGGGTGAAGCAGGAGGAAAAAATGGGGTCCTTGAGGTCGGGGCGATCTTCAGTTGAATTCTTCCGCACCTGGGGCTGGACTATGTCTGTCCCTATAGGGCCAGAACCCTGCAATCAGGTGCATAAGACACGCCCCGCCATCAGCCCTGGCTTCAGGCAGGCAATGTGGTGTTGCACGTTCCATGGGCTGGGCGGGGTGGAAGGTAATCCAGATGCCGCAGAGGCCACGCCCATAAAGGGCTCTGTATCTGCCTGCCTTCCTAGGACTAGCCAGCTATGTTGGGTAGCCCTGCCATACCCTGAACGCACCAATTCAACAATCCACCCACTGATCCACCCATCCACCCACCGATTTGTTCAGCATGGTCCACCCGGGAACAAAAGTTGGCGTCCAACCCATGTTCACGAATGGATTATCAAAAGGAAAGTCATCGGGCGGGTTGAATGCGATGATGCGGTGCTGCGGCAGTCGCGAGCAGCCGGTAAGCAGTGGCATGTGGCAGGGTAGGCAGCTAAGCGGAGGCCGTCTGTTGGGCATCCTGAGCAAACCAGGCTGGCAGGAAGGCGGGCAGAGGAGCGCACATGTATACAAAGCCTCGGTGAGCCCCTGGTGCTGCCCTGGCAATACTCACCTGGTCAAAACATGAGTCGTTCAGGATTCTGCACCCATACTCTTGCAACCCTGTGATATTAAGCACGGGTATCGTGCAGTTGCCAACAGCCTCCTCATCCCCTGCATTCAAAAGTGCGTTCTTATATGTAAGGGATGCGTTAGGCTTGCTGGACCTGGCAGGGGAGCCTCTCTAGCAGGCTTGGCAGGTGATGGCAGCAGGGGCAAGGTGCCAGCAACAGACGCGGGCGAAATGACAGTATGACAATGTCGCATTGCATATATACCAGCGTGCTTTGACTGGCTTATGGGACAGGCTGTTGCAACATGCATGCAAAACCCATGCGCGTACATCTGCAGCAGCAGCACAGCAGCAGCAGCAGCAACGGCACTGTACTGGCACGAGCGGGTACGCCAGCTTCCACGTACCAACATATTTCTTGACGGTATAATCGTTCCAGGATGGGGTGCCAATGCTGCCGAGTCCTAACGTTTGGCTCAGATGAAGCTGCGTCTGGTAGAGGGAAACGCCGCCGCTGCCCCATAAGCTGGCAGCACCAACGAGTGCCACCAGCACCGCGGCGCCCACCAGGACCGCCAAGGCTCTGGGTCGACCGGCATCTTTCCCTGCGGTTCCGGCCTCTGCATGACATTAAAACGTCTAGCAGTCAGACAAGGGCCTCGTGACACGACGGGATGCTGCAAGTGACGCAAACCCAGACGGCTGACCACCCCGGCGCAAGCTGGCAGTAGTAGCAATCTGGGGCGATTCAACTGCCACACATAAACTACCATCGCGCCAGAAGGCAGGAACGGCAAGCCTCACCCAGAAGCCGTGCCATTGGGTTGCAGTCCCAGACTTGGCCTGCGGCGCGCGCACCTAGGTCAAAGTATCCCCTCAGCTAGTCAAGCCAAAGATGGGTTTATCCCTTGAGGCTGGCCATGCCATGGAGATATGCGCGGCGGGCACGCTGGGCGGCGGCGGTGTGCCGGGCAGCGCTGCCGACCTGGGCGTGCTTCATCCAGTGGCATGGCGAAACTGGACCAGTGCCGGAATTTGAGCGGCGTTTCGAGGGCGTGGTATCCTCGTAGTACAGAAGGTCTGCTCATTGAGTGTCGGCAGCGGACCATGCAGCAGGACGGCCGCCTTCAGCGTCACCCATGTGGGGCCTTATACAATTTTCACAACAACAATGGTACAAATGCCAGCACATGGAATGTATGGCATTCAAGGTCATAGTGGGCAGCATACGCTGCCTGTTTAGCTCTGTTAATCGGCACATACATGTGGAGTGCATGGTGGAGAAGGCCTGGGGCGCCTAATGAGAGCATAAGAGCATAATTCACAAGTGGAACCAGAACAAGAAATATTTTCACAACTTGAAACTTTGAACTATAAAACGGATGACGTGGTGGGAGTGTACTATAAAAAAGTCGCAAAGCCGCTGTGTCTGCGAGCCGGTGAAGGCAGCCGTCAGACGTCGGACAGGGGGTGGCTGGAGTGACCGACTGCCCAAGCCACAGTTTGCAGCCAGACCCATATAACGCTGCAATCTTAGCGGTAAGCAGTGCGTTGGGACCCGCCTTGTCACGTGTAGGGTCTTCAATGCCACCCTCCTGTCCGTCATAAGCAGGTAGGCCATCGCCGCCAGTTGAGAGTGGGCCTGGGATGCCGCCAATAGGGGTGTCTCCCACACTTATTGCGCATCTCACACACAAATCACGGCTTGATCTTTCATGATGAGTCCGTAAACTGCCCTTGCAAGCCTGTTATTAGCCAGACTCAAGCCCCAGCAGCACTAGAGGCGTCCGCCGAAGCGTTTCACCGGCACCAGCAGAGGCACCAACCACTTCATTGCATCGGCCAGGCAGACACCCCCTGTGGTTTCGTCCCACAATCTATGGAGTACTGTCATTGAGCCGGTCAGGTTCACGGAGAGATATTTGGCCCTGGCTTGCGGTCTGTCTACAAGCGTAGGCCGCGCCCGATCGGAAGCTGACAACTCCGTTTGTTGGAAAAATATCCGGTTGTCCGCTTTGCAAACCCTTCACAGCAGCAACAAATTGCAGATGTGGACGACGTGCACCCCAACCAGCATTGCGCCCGCCCTTGGCGAGCTTCAGCGCTCCTGATGAATCTGAGTCTTTCAGCGGCCTGCCTGGTCATCCTGTCCCTAGCCCAATTGTCACATGTCAGATCTGCCATAGGCGCGGTAAGCCGACGTAGTTAGCACTCACTCACAGCAAGTGCCGCACACTGCCGCCCGCCCACTCCGCCACACAGAGGCGCCCGCTGCCTGGTCAGAACTTGAACAAGAGAAAAGATGACCTTGTTTTTGCTTACGTGTTTGTGAGGTTTGTGCAGGCCCAAGCAGCAACCTATGAGCAGGCGAGGGCGGCGCTGGCTGCAGCAGCCAACACCCCATCGGGTGGTCCAGCAGCTGCCGGTGCAGCGGCGGCCGGGGCCAACACCTCTGCGTCCCCTTGCACCGCCAGCCTAGCGGCAACGTTTTGCGCTAAAAAGCCCTCAGTGGACAGGTTTTACGCAAACGTCAATGCGGGCTGCACATGCTTCTACCGATGCACGGTAAGCAGCTTGCAAGCGCGCTGGTTTATGCCCAACCTACAGCTGTGTGCCTCTGTGCTCATCACCTTGCATAGTTGCACTTGCAGCAGGAGTCAATGCTTACCAGCACGATGCTTATACTGTACCACGGCAGCATCACCCATACGAATATACGTATTCCACAATTTCCTCTTCCTCGTTTGCAAGCAGCCTGGCGGCGCCTACGCTTACGATTGCAAGGACAGCCTGCTGTTTTCAGACACGAACCAGCGTTGCGACTGGCCAAACCAGGTTGACTGCGGCTTCCTGCCACCTTCGCTGCCACCCAAGCCTCCTAGACCGCCGCCACCAAAACCTAGACCGCCCTCACCCCAGTCAACTTCGCGGCACAGGCCTCCCCCGCCAAAGCGGCGCCCTGCACTCCCCCGCCCCCTACCCCCCAGGCCACCCAGGCCGCCTCCCAGTCCTCGACCACCCCGGCCACAGCCACCGAAGCCGCCCTTTCCACCTCATCCTCCAGCCCCACCAGGCCCACGGTACCGTTTTGTGGCTTACTATGAGGTGGGCAGCTGGAACTGCTGCTTTACTTGCTGCAGCTGGCAGCGGCAGCAGAAGTTCTGCCCGCCAGCATCAGCAGATATCGACGCTGTTTTGCGGTATGACGTGGCCTGGCTCCTTTGACCAGCCGCTGCCTGCCTGGCCACACACAGGGGGACATTGGTCTTTCCACCATCTTTGCCTGGAGCCGTACCTGTCGGCAGCCTGCCTGCCTCTGCCCCTTGCCACACATCTAACACCTACACGCGCCTGCCCACCTGCCTTGCCCGGCCGCAGTCTTGGGCCGACCCCTGGCGCTCCTCTGCCGCCGACCACACCCTAGCCAAGCTGCCCAGCTATGCCAACATAGTGTGTCTCAGCTTCATGCTGCCAGACGCAACGTACTCGGGTGGCGTCACTTTTCAGGGCACAGGGCTGAGCTTCAGGTGTGCATAGGTTGGCGACGCATGTGTCTCGTCAGAAACAGCGGTTTTGTATCAGTATGATCGCTCGGTCATGGCTGCACGGTAAAATCCTGGCGTGATCCCAAGCACAGTTTGCCCTCCCTTGCACCGCCTTCTTCTACGCAGCTCTGACCCTGCAGTGGTGAAGGGTGCCATTGCCCTGCTCAAGCAGCGCAAACCATTTACCAAGGTCCTTATTTCAGTGGGGGGCGCAACATATCCCAATTGGGACAAGGTGAGAACTTACTGTAAAGAAAGAAGAGGTTTGTGCACATGACACAGTTCTGCCTATCCATCCTGCAATCGCATCTCGGTCTTCAGTTGTAGTAAAAAATCTACTCCTTTGCGCTTTTGGTGCAGCTGAACGTATCCGCGATATCCACCTTCGTCAGGACTTTTGGCCTGGATGGCGTGGACGTGGATTACGAGGGCGAGGCAGGTGGCCAACCGCAGCAGGGAACATTTCAGCGCAGCACAGTACAGCTCAGCTCAGCATGCACATGATGACGAGATGCTTAGCCAGAATCCATGTTGGTACTTGCACGCATGGCAACCTACGCTTTCCCTGGCTGATGCCAGCGTCCTAACACAGCACGCCACTCTGCTGCCCTCTTTGGCCGGTTGCCAGGTTGTTACAAGCAAGCAAATGGCCGAGTAGCCTGCGGTTCGGATGAACTTTACACCCGTGCCATTCTGAGGTTGCGAGCGGCACTGCCGCGCCCACGCTTTCTTATTACCACCGCTGCCTGGTCTATCGGCGCGTATGGCGAAGGGTGAGCTTCCTGCACCGCAATGCTGATGCTTCGGCTGCTGTGATTTGTCTTGCGCTGTGCTGTGATGCGCCGCAAACTGCTGGTGCCGCGCTGCTATTTGCTGCGCTTGCCGACAGAATCACAGCAAGAGCCCATGAACCGCGCATGCATGCGTCCACACGCGCACATGAGGCTTCACAATTTTCTCAATGTGGCTATTGGGCGCATTGCCAAACGGTCACGCTGTCATCTCGCCTGCTGTTCCCCTCTCTTCTGCCGGGCAGGATGTGGGCCAACTCGCTGCCTCAGGGCTCCAACACCGGCATGAGCATCAACGTGTTCCGGGAGGCCGGTTACTACCTGGACTATGTGTTCGTGGTGGGTGCCTGCCCCTGCAGCTCATGTCATATGTCACCTGCCAGCTTATGTGATATTCAAACCCATCGGTTGCGGCTGCACCAGGCGAGCATTAATTGAGGCTGCTTAGTACGTCGTGCCCAGGTGCTGCTGGCACTGCTCTGCCAATGCGTGCCGCTCGCAGATGAGTTATGACGCTGGCGACTTGAACAGCACCGGCTACAACCCTGTGGAAGCGATCAAGGCGTATTGCCACCACTTCAAGCGCTGCAACCGAGTGCTGGCGGGCGTTCAAGTGCCTCCAGAGGTGAGGCCCTGCCTACCGGCAAGCTTCTTTTCCCTGTACCGCCGCGGCCTGCTTGCACGCTGCCACCAGTGTCATTGCATCTTCTGCTGTTGTATGGTTGTTTGTCCTTGCGACACAACAAGCTGACTTACATGTGATTCGCATGAAGGAAGCAACCTGGTTCAATGTTACTGTATGCATGACACAAGTTGCACTCACCAGATCTGCCGGCGCTCTCGCTGCCGAACAACTGTACATGTAGGCATGGGGCGGCGCTGCGACTTCCGTTGCCAAAACAGAAGCGTTGGGGCGTGCGGTTGTGAAGCTGGGGGCTGGGGGCCTGATGATGTGGGCGACTCTCAAGCAGGGGCAACCCTCTGCGCAAGCGCTAGCGAAGGCCGCATGCCGCAGCTTGGCGATGGGCGACTGCACGCAGCCACTGCTGCCCACAAGCGCAGGCTGATTTATGCTGCATGCTGATAACCACGCATTGAATATTGCTTGCACCTGCCACCCAACATATTCTTCTGTTTTTTGGATTTCCCTCATTTAGCACTGCCTAACTTTGTTACAGTCAAGCATCACTTCCCCTGCTGTGATTTATTCAGTGTAACGGTACTTCAAGGCCCATCCAGCAAAACAGCAACTTTTAGGTGGAGGATTGACGCTGCAGCCAGCCACTGGCGCTGTGGCAGCCAGGCCGTTGCTGCCCCTGATGTTGCACGCTATTGCTGCCCTAGATACAACCAAATAACATACCCACTGCCTAGCAGGGTGCTGCTGAACACTGTAGGCCATGCCTGGCCTTGCCGCTGACTGCCGCCAACAGCTGGCCCAAGTGACCGCTCCCTCCTCTCAGCGGAGTATGGGGACGCCGGTTCGTGCGGAGCCGGACAGGTAAACACACATATGGCGCTCTCTTAGCCTCCGGACAGCATTCCCGGGAAACACCCAACCCAAGAGTTGAGCTGGCAGCCACTATCCCGCGGCTCCCGGACGGACGACATTGCAGGCCCCATGGCGTCGGATGCGTTATACTCTTGGTTGTTATCCCATTTAGCACTCCTTGTATCCCCGTGATAGCGAGTTTACGCAGCCGAACCCGCTCCTAAGGTTGCTTGAACTTTGCAAGAACCCTCCCGGAGATGTTTTGACCCATTCCTCCAACATGAAGATATCAACCACGCTTCTTACCCTCGTTCTGCTGTGCTGGGTGTCGGGCTTGGCGCATGCCGCGCGCACCCGCATCTCCCCTGCTAAGCGGCCCAAGTGCCCGATCCGCTATGCTTCCCTGCCCTTCCGCAAGACAATGCGGCGATACAAGCTGCCAATGTGCACCGCCGCACCGGCAAAACGCAACTTGCCGCCCCCGCCTGTGCGCCGTGGCCAGGTGGCGGCTGCCGCCACCGCTGCCAACTCTGCGGCCTACCCCTGCCCAGTGGGGGATGCCAGCTGCTACTGCAAGTGGAAGGGAGTACTCGGCTACTTTGCTGACAATGACCCCGTGGTTAATTGCGGGTGCGCAACGCTGCCGCCAAGTTGCCTCACCAGCCATGCATTGCCTGCTGAACTGAACCGGCTCACTTCCATCTTGCTGGGCTACCCAGCTGGGCGGCGATCCAGCATGTATGCTGCCAAAGCCTCATGGAGAGGCTACAGCACTCGCCTTTGAATTTGCTGCATGCTCGTTCCCTGCAGCTCCTTCTACTGGTGCTATGCCGCCAACACAGGCGCTTACTTCAAGTGCCAGACCGGCCTGAAGTTCAACCAGAAGATCAGCGTGTGTGACTACCCGGTCAACACAGGTGCGCAGCTGGCAATTCCATCTCCCAATAGCGACACAAGTGCAGTAACTACTGGGCTAGGTCCATGCCCAAATGGCAGCGCAAGTGTGTGATGCATAGAAGTGGCCAAATCAGAGCAGACGAGATTCTTGCCGGGAATCTGCAGCTTTCCAGCAGTTTAAGGTGTGTTTGCTGATCCCCCCTGCTCTTAATGCAGTCTGCCCGCCCGTTGGCCCCGCCTCTCCGTCGCCCGCACCCAGCCCCATCTACCGCCCACCGCCACCCTCACCCAGGCCACCACCCTCACCCAGGCCCCCACCCTCACCCAGGCCCCCGTCACCATCACCTAAGCCTCCGC
>JAAMXP010004534.1:0-13082 GCA_019693395.1 Ettlia oleoabundans | reverse complement strand
TTGTCAGCTTTACACACCTGGCTTCTGCCAGATCCTCTTGCTTTGGCTCCTTGTCCTTTGCCCCGACCTCACCACCGCATTCCTTTGCCCTGCCGCAGGCGTGAGATCCGCAAGTACCAGAAGTCCACGGAGCTGCTGATCCGCAAGCTGCCCTTCCAGCGCCTGGTGCGTGAGATTGCCCAGGACTTCAAGACCGACCTGCGCTTCCAGAGCAGCGCGGTGCTGGCGCTGCAGGAGGCTGCTGAGGCCTACCTGGTGGGCCTGTTTGAGGACACCAACCTGTGCGCCATCCACGCCAAGCGCGTCACCATCATGCCCAAGGATATCCAGTTGGCGCGTCGCATCCGTGGCGAGCGCGCGTGAGCGTGCCCAGCCAACAACCAACAACACAACAAAAAAAAACTGGTGTTATTCAACACCACCCCGCTCCTGGAAGCTGTGCACGTGCCATTTGACTCTGCTGTTTGAGCTTGATAGTTGGCCAGACGTGGGAGGCAATCTGCAATTGGAACCAGCCTGCCGCAAAGCTGCATGGTACTATTTGGAGCTGCTTGCTGCGTAACTGCATCCTGCCCTTCTATCTGTGCTTCCTTGTTGCCCTGCACGTTCATGCTGCCATGTTTGTGCGCAGACCACTGCTTTGCTTCCTTCCTTCACTCCTTGCTGAATGGCACGATTACAGGTAGCAGGTACCAAGCAGACGAAGGCAAACACGGCAGGCAGCAGGCCGGGTCAAGCCCCCAGCCCCAACATTGCCATCAGCTCTTCCACCTCTGCCTCCTCAGCTGGCGGGCGGTCCATCTGCAGCGGAAGCCACTGCACGCCTGCTCCCGTGGTGTCGCTGCCTGTGTGGTCGCCGCTGCTGTGTGGGGTGAGAGGCTGCTCCACCTGCCACGCGCTGCCGGCATCCGCTGGTGCGCTCCACTCGGCACTCATGTCCTCAAATACGTGCCCTTCCCTCTCAACAGCACCTTGGTAGCTGAGCACTCTCTGGCTGCATGCACCCATCCCTGCTGCGGCTCCTATGCTGCAGGTTGGCTGCTCGTGTTGGCTTCGCAATGCCTGCGCCGCACGCTCCTGGTTGCTGCCCTCACCACCCACCGCCGCCTCCCGCTTAGCCTGCCGCTGTCGCTGCTTGTGTGCCTTACGCTCCTCCTCCCATGCCGCTGCCAGCTTCCACTCCTGCTCGCGTGCATACGTTTCGCAGCGAGCTCCGCCGGTGTTGCTGCTGCCCTCCAGCGCGCTGAAAGGGATGCTTGCCGCTTTGCCAGCCAGCCGCTCAGCCGCCGGTGCTTGTTTAGGCAGGGATCGGGGCGGCAGAAGGACTGTCCTCGTGGGTGCTGGCGTGTGCAGCTGCACCAGGCTCGGTGGCTTCCTAACGGCTGGCGTTACTGGCGCCTTGTTGTGTGCTGGCGTGAGAACTGGCACTGTCACTGTCAGGGCTTTGGCCGGCGTCTTCTTCGTTGCGGGAATGGGCGTGGCAGCTTTTGCGGCAGTTTCCTTGCTGCGGGGCTGCCTTGTGGCTGGAGGCGGCAGTGGAACAAGCTTTCTCACTGGCTTAACTACCTCAGCCGCTTCCATGATGCCCTCTGCATGTGAGCAGGGAGGAGCAGTGGAGCAAGAGGAGAGGGCAACTCGCATTGACAGCTGCAGCAGGCCATCGGCCGGCAAGGGGAATTGACCAACTGCGTGGACCAGCTAGCGCCTGCACCGCGGCTGCTTATGAGCATTACAGGGAAAAGGGAAACCTGCCCACAGGTCATATCCCCACCTTTGCAGGAAGGGCAGAACTGAGTCAGCCTCTGGGCACGGCCGTTCTGCGCCATCAGCAGGTGTGGACGCGACTTAATCTAGGCCTGCTGGCAGGAAGGGGAGCACCTTCACATTGGCCCCGGGCGCTTTGCATGAACAACCTTATGCTGGTTGTCAGTATCGCTGTCACTCCTTGCACCACATTGAAAAACAGCACAATCTGCCTACAGCAACAAGCCCACCGAGCAGCACCTTCAAACATGCGTGTGGCGACTGCAGCTGCGTGTGCAGCAGACGAATAGCAGCAGCAGGCGCACCAGCATAATCTCCCATGCTTTGTTGCTGTAGCCTCCTTTCCTAAACTCGTGGCGCAGCATGCGCTCCAAGTGCTGCATGGGTAATGCAGGCAAAGGGTAGGTGGTGGGCACAGAGGTTTTCAAGCTGCTCTTCTGGCGGAATGAAACCGACAGGCGTCAACAGCTTCACAGCATGCCGCCACTGAAAGCCTCGATTAATCAGCACACACCTCTATGATGCAGCCGGTGTGGAACGGGATAGCCGGCCCGCATTTGGAGCACTGGCCTGCAGGCAGTAGTTATCAAGTGAGGCTCAGCACACGAGGTCGCAGAGCTGGCCAGGCGAAGACACTTCAGCCGCGCTAGCCGCTGCCGCCATGCGCGGCGGCGGCGTGCGGCACATCCAGAACCCAAGGACATGCTCATTGTTCAATGGCTTCGCTTCAGCGACCACATCAGACGACCAACAGCCTGCCTGTTATGTGCTCCTCTTAATCCAAGGCGACCTCGCGAGCGCACAACCCGCAGAGCGTGCGCTTGGTACCCGTGCTCTGAGGTAGCGTGGAGGGCTCCTGGGAGGCGCTGGCGATCCTCTTGGCACGGCCCATGACCGCTGCGCGCTTTCGTGTTTGCCTGTTGGCAACCGTCTTTGTTTTATTGTCCAACGAACCTTGATGTACTGTGATGCCTCAGCAGCTCTTGGAGTACAGCATTCCGTGCGCTAACGCAGTGAACCAACTCCAGCGCCACCCGGCCACAGCGGGCACAGCGCTGAGCAGGCGGCAATTGCCCTTTACTCTTGCACGTGGCCGATTACCAGCTTTACATTGAATCGAATTGCTGGAAGGGACAATGCTTGAAAGGCAAAAACAACCCAGTTGCTACATGGATGGCTGACAAACTGCCGAAGCCCAAAGCCACCTGATCAAAGAATCTGTCACAGCATGCACAGTCACTGCGTCTAAAGGTTGAGTTTTTTTATAGTGGTGAACCCAAATGTACCACTAGGGCTAATGCATGTGCTTAGATAAGCTTGAGTGAGCTGACACAGCACTCTGCTTGGGCAGAGAGACGTCAGTGCACCCAAGACCAGCACCCGAGTGGCGTCCTTGCATGAGCGGAACCACGTGAGCAGAGGGCCTTGCCTCACAACCAGGACCTCTGCAGATCTCCAAACCAGTCTCTCCCACGGTTTACTCAGTAGTAGGTGCCCCTGATGGGCTGCTTGCGGTCCTGGACCATCTTAATGCCTGCACGGGCGGGCGGCAGCGGCAGCGGAGAGGAATCGGCACCAATCCGGGAGGAGAAATAGCGACAAAACACCGATAGAAGTGGTAGGTGCTACCACAGCATGTGCGCAGTCATGCTAAATGTGTGCTTGGTACCCAGCAAACATGAAAGGCTGGCCAGTTGGTGCTGCCGACCCTTAAATGCCTTTCCACAGCAGCAGTATGCCACGCACATGCTGCTTAGCTGCCTATTTAGCTGCCTGCTCACCCTGAGCAATCTGCTTGAGGTCGGGGCGGGCGAAGGAGGCATTGCTGTAGCACATCACGTGCAACAGCCCGGCAGGGTTGATCAGGAACACGGCGGGCTCTGCGGGCAGGCAGGCAGTTAAGGAATCGGGCAGGATGAGCTTGAGTGCTGCCATTGTAGCAAGGCATCCCACCGCCCGAAGCGCAGACATTACACCCTTCACTGCATGACGCATCGAACTCCTGCATCGCTGTTAAGCTAAGCCGCCAACCCTGCATGTATGTCTTTGCCAGCTTGGCTGCTGCCATCCTGCAAGAGCATACAGTTAACACTGCCCCCTGTCTGCCTATCTTGCCTGAAAACAGGTTAATGCTTTCCTCTGGGCCCAGCGGGCGCGAGATGTACAAGCCCCAGCGCCGCATCTGGTCCTCATTCAGCCCATAGGCCACCTTTGAAGCAAAAGGAGGGGGGAGGCAGCAAGGCGAGTTTAAGAACATCGAGATGTAAACGCATGCAGTGCTCAACTCATGACAGGCACAAACCATTCCATGTGACCATCGACTGGAGGTGCAAAACACGGGTTTAATGGGCAGAAAGGGCAAGTAGGTAGTGAAACGTATCGTTTTTAATGGCTGCGGCAGTGCCTACCTTGAAGCCGATGCGTCCCGCCCGCGTGTCGGGACTGACTGCCAGCACAGCGCCGCGCAGATCATCCACCTGAATGGGATGTGAGATCAAACGGTTGAGCAAAGAGGCAAAGGTCATGATGGCCACGCGCTTCAGACTGGCACAGCTGGCTTGCAGAGGGGCGCTAGGGCGGCGTGCTCCTCTACAGGCCAGCACTCACGATGTGACAAGGTATGCCTCTGCCTAGGTAGTGTTTGTTTTGCATCCCAATTCACAAAGCAGTGACAGATGACAGGAATGGCGTCAGCGGCAGCGGGAGCAGCGGCAAAGCGAGTGATGATTCAGTGGCAGCAGCAGCATCAGTGCTAGCGCCAGCGGCGGCGGCATATGCCTGCAGCAGCGGCGGAGAATGCGGAGATAGACTGCACTCACAAATGAGCAGGCCTTGCCGCGAGTGTCTGCCGACACTGCCACCACGTCGCAGGTCAGTTCCTCAAACTCGGGCATCATGTGCTGCATGGCAATAAATAATGAAGTTGTGTGGGATGGGAGGTGGGGGGTGGGGGGTGTGCGGGGCCATAGCAACAGGTGCTGCGCGTCGGCAATGGGCAGGCACACGAGATGTGGGTGGGTGGATGTCGTCATATCGCTGTTGAGAACGCTTCTATGCTGGCAAGTCATCCCTTAGGCGGCCAATAACAAAAGGAAAGAGGAAATGAGAGAGGGCCAGCCAGCTGGGCCAGGGGACGGGCCTGTGGCGCTGAAGTAATGCGATGGACGGAGTAAGAAGGAGCCGGCCTGATGACGCTTTGCCAGGCATTCAGGTAAGCATGCACATGCAGCGGCTCTCTGCCGGTGACATGGCAGATACAGCAGCTATGCAAGCACTGGCACCAACCTGCAGGGCCGCCAGGTAGGTGACACAGACGGGGTCGTGCTTGCCGCGATACACCACCACCAGCTGCCAGCGGCCCGTCGGCGCACCAATCTCCACGCGCCCGCCCTGGTGGTCGTATGGAAGGTCAGAGGATGCATATGGCAGTGAGACAAATTTTCAGATGCGAGAAATGACGGGCTTGGGGTGCAGCCCTGCAAGTTGGTATGGCTGCTGACTGGACAGCTCTCCCCGGCTTGGACACACGTGAGTGGCTGCCTGGGCCCTGCTTCACACTGCTGCCACCGCCCATGTCCGGGTATAGTAGCCTGTCGCATCTTCCTCCGTTGCCTACCTCGGTAGTGGGCAGGGTGACGTGGGGCAGAGCGATGCCCGGCTTCAGCTTCGTGACGTCGGCTGAAGGGGCAGCCTTTGAAAACATGCCCATGCAGCCCTGCTGGACCTTGGACATGGTGAACAAGTTCAGTAGAACGGGCTGTGAGTTTGGCGGGCTGTCGGTCGGAGCGCTAGGTTGGGCCTAGGCTTTGAGGCACAGTTGTAAAGCTCTTCGCTTGTTTCAGCTTGTTGTTATATCGGTGCACGCCAAACTGTTGATTGCGGAGGGATGGTGGGCCCTCGCAGTGCATCAGGCTTGGCAAGTGATTGTGCGCCTGCTAAGCAGCTGCCAGACGGCTACCCTGCCCACCCAAAGCCATGCTTCACCTTGATAATACTTGTTTTGAGCAACAGTTTGAAGGTCACAGCATGCTTTCTTAGATGTACATAAACCGTCTTTACCATGCAAGCGCACATGCAGTAGCGTCAGGGCTGCCCTGCCTCTTGCATCGCCACATCCCCGGCGGGCGGCGGCGGTGGGGGTGGGGGCGGCTCCTGCTGCGCCTGCTGTTGTCCGTCAAGGGATTTTACGGAATACTGCTGTTGTACTGCCCTCGCTGCAGCCAGCAGCTTGCCAATCTCCGCCTCCAGTCCAGCCACTGCATCCAAGAGCCGGCCAGGTGGCATCAGCAACTCAGCGAGCAAATCCGGGGACTGGACAGCCATGTCCTTCTTCATGGGTGAAACAAAGGCAGCCGAACTGCCAGGGGTCATGGAGAAAATTCACCAGGAACCACTGATAACAGTAGCAGCAGCATCACAGTACCACCACGGCAGCAGCAGGTCCAGCTGCCGCCCACCTGTGCTTCGTTTCTGCGCCACGTCTGCTGCCAGCGCATCCCGCCGCGCCTTCACTCCATCCAGCTGCTTCACAAACTCTCGCCTGCACCAAAAATGTAAAAGGAAAGAAAGGTGGTGATAGATGATCAGTGGTCAAACGTCAGACAATTGTCCGAGACTGACGACGAGCATGGGTCGCAGCAAATCAAATGCGAGGCACAGCAATCGCATCAAGATTTCACAGACTGCCTTGGGATTTTTGGCAGCTGTGCAACGTGATTACCAGCCAAGCGACCACCATGTTACCTTCACTGCGCCCCCAGGTACGGGTGTTTCAACCTGCACAACTGTGCCGTTCAAGAGAAGCAGCAAATGCCCCACCTGTAAGCCACCTCATGTGTCAAGCGGTTCAGCATCAGCTTGTGCGGGTCGCTCTCAGCTGCCATTTCTGGTGACAGGGCTGCAAACTCCTCAGGCGGCACCAGCGCAATCTGCAGAGCAGGCAGGCAGAGCTTTGTTGACAACAACAAGCGAGTTGCATGGCTTGCTGTTTGCATCAAGCGTGAATAACTGCGCAGCAATGAAATCAAGATGTGGTGATCGGCTGGGGGACCATGAGCCCATTGGCAATCAACTTGACAAGCTCCCGGCTACGACTTTTTGCCCGCTGCCGCCTCCCACCTGCTCATCGGTGTAGGCCGACCGCCAACCCCTGCAGCTACCAATCTCTTTCTCGTAGTGTTGCCGCTCGTATAGGAGGTTCTGTAGCTGCAGGCTGCTGTCATCAAGCTGGCTTTTGGCGGTGCTGGCGGCCTCGCGCAGTGCGTCTGTGTGCTCGCACAGCCGGCGGTGTGCTGACTTGAGCTGCAACATGAGACTGGCTCCCGAGCTGAAGGCTTGCTGCAGCTCTTCTGTGGAGCTGCCATCCCGCCGTGCTTGCAACAGGGCATCAAAGAACTCGCCCACCGCGAGGGGAGCTGCCGTTTCAACTGCTACATCCATATTGTAACTGTGATCTGCCGGCACAGGCCGCGAGACGCCTGAGAACTGCCAAAAGTACTTGCACGGAGGTACATTGCTGGTGGCATCAGGCGCCCGGTTTGCTACCGAACATGTACATACATCTGTGGCACAACAATCTGCATTACGACATACTGCAAGCCCGGTTCGGGTTGCTTCATCTCCCGGTCGCCGACACATTTCCTGAACACTGCAGCCCCCCCCAGGTTTGTAGCAAGACAAGCACGCGGTTAGGTGTACGTAAAATAGCATGTGCGCCTGGGAGGCGAGCCAGCAATACCAACCAGCTTGCTGCCGTTGCTGCCGCTGCCGCTGCCGCTGGTCCCTTGTGGGATTCAAATATCCCACAAAAGCTGCAGGCTAGCCATGGCTTCTAAGGTATTGAGCGTGGAAAATTGTGGCACCGACGGCTTCCGCTGGATCACGCTGAAGCGCATCACGGTGCGCTTGCCAGCCAAGACAGTGCCGCAATTCCTTGCCTCCCCGCGCCCCGTGCTAGTCGTTCCTGCTTTTACTGTGCTGCAAAAGATATTCAGCTTCAGATAGCTTTGTTTGCCCATAGTGCGTTTGCTTCATTGATGACACAGTGGGAGGATCCTAGCGGCCGACAGCGACTGTGGGAGTCGGCAGAGCGCACGACCCGGAGGGGTGCGATTGACGGCGTTGCCATAATAGCCAAGGTGCCCGCCGTTCTCGATAACTAGTATGATTGCAGTGCAGCCTGTTACTCTAACAAAGGTCTGCTGCAGCCAGTGTTTCCATTCAATGCCCGGCTGGCCTTCTCTAGGGAGATGGACGACGTCAACTGGGTGCAGCAGGTTATGATGCATCCACTCCTGCTGGTTGCTTTTGTTGCTTGCTTATGCAACCTCACCCTCCCTTCTGCCCAACTTCCTTTCTGCTTCCGCAGATCATGCGCAAAGGCCAGCCAACCTTGCTGCCAGTAATCAAGCAATTTCGCCCGCCAGTGGCAAACTACTGCCTGGAGCTGCCTGCTGGGCTGGTGGATGGCGGGGAGAGTGCGGGGCAGGCGGCGGTGCGGGAGCTGCTAGAGGAGACGGGTGGGCACCCTCTGTTGATTGCTTCCTACATATGTTTTCTTCCTTCAAGAAACATTGGGGGTAGTTGAGGTGACAGCAGTCAACACATGCATGCCTGGCTCATTCGTCCTATTGAGAAAGAGTTGCTTGGTTCCCTTTCTGGTTACTTGTGCAGCGGCCGTCCGCTAGCGCAAGGAAAGCATGTGCTTCACATGTCCTTATCGCTTCCAGTCCTTGCATGCCCGTTGGCCTGTGTGCCGGCGAGTCTTGTCATTCCAGCTTCACTCCATCGGGCTCCCTTCTTGGCGAATCTTGGCTTGCAGGCTACACTGGGCGGGCTGTGGAGGAGAGCTCCATCTGCGTGAGTGACCCTGGGTGAGCAGAACTGCAAATTTGAGCTGTTGTTCTATTTTTCCAGGGTGTGCAGTATTGCGGCCTGTGGATTTCCAGGGTGAGCGGTACGGCTGCTGCAGTTTTCAGGGTGAGCAGTTTACAGCCAAACTTGCAAGCATCAGGCTGCGCCGCATGCCAGGGTGAGCAGTATGGCTACTGTGAGTTTTCAGCCAAGCTTGCAAGCATGACGAGCCAGCTACACAGGTAATGCTGGGGCAGCAAAAGCATGGCCAAAGCGGCCTGCTTGGCAAGGTCTTCCGCAGTCGTCAATTGGTGTTGCTGCTGTTGATTGCTGTTGTTAGAAAAATTAGCCGAGGCTTACCTTTTCTGCCCACTCTGCAGCATGAGCAACGCCAACATGCGATATGCTGTGCTTGAGGTGAGCGGGAAGGGATGGATATGCAGGCAGTCGAGATTTCAAACAAACAGGGGCAAACTTGAATGCGTGTAGTTGGCTGAGCTCGCAATAGCTGCATCCAGCTGCAGTTGAGTAGTGCTGCCCTATCATGCTGCCACAGCATGCCGTCACAGGGTGCCAGCACGACACGCCGCCCCAGCGGGCTATCATGGCAAAGCCAGTTGCCACTGCTGCTTGGGCTGTGCAGGTTGACGGCGACGCACCTGAGAACCAGAATGTGGCGCAGCAGCTAGAAGTGAGTGGCTGGCTGTGGGATTGGTGCTGTTGGCACGATTAGTTGGGAGTGGGCCTAGTATTGTTGGCTGATGTGGGTGCTGCAGCCTCTGTGTACAAAGCCTAATTAGTACGGTAAGCCTAAGCTCCAAAACCTCAGCAACTGCTCCCACACATGCTGCCGAACTGCCAGCATCTGCCAGGCCTCCTTAAGGCTCTATAATGCAGATAACTTATGGCCATAATGCAACTGGCCGTGTTTGTGTGGTTTGAAACCATCCGCAAGGGGTGCCACCTGCTGCCTACCTGCAGGATGGGGAGTTCATTCAGGTGGAGCTGGTTCCTTGGGACGGCCTCCTGCAACACTTGACGGTAGGTGGCAGACCGCCCCCTTGCCGCACTGTGGCACGCTGCGCTGCGCTGTGCTGCGCTATGGCTGCCCCCCTTTGCTGCCTACTCCGTGCGGTGCTACGGTGTGCTGTGCTCTGCTCCCTTCGGCTGAAGCCTCATTGCCGCTGGCAACATGCCGCATAAGTGGTGCGAGCCTGTAAATGCTGCCTGAAAATCAGGGATTCATTGGCACAAAATTTTGGTCACCTGGGACTGCGCCTTCACTCTGTGCCGCCGTTGCGCTCCCCATATTTTGCTGCAGGCGGAAATGCAGGCCACCGGCTGCGAGGTAGATGCCCGCCTGCTGTCGTATGCACTAGGCATGGAACACGCAAAGCAGGCAGCAGGAGGGGCGGCTGCCGTATCTACAGAAGCCGGCGCCAGCCAGCAGAAAGGGGCAGCATCTGCGGCAGGAACGCGGCCTGCTAGCGCAAATGGCTTGGCAGGCGCGACCGTGGCTGACCCTCTGATGCCGTTTGGCTCCCCCATACTCTCGCCTCAGGACAGTAACGGGCAGCCCTCCGGCGTCTCGCTAGGACCAGCAGACTGTGGCGCTGCAGGCCCTGGGAAGCGGCAGCACGGCGGGCAGCGCCATGCGGGCTGGCCGCTGTTTGCGGCAGGGGCGGCGGCAGGCGCTGCTGCCTGCTGGCTGGCGCAGGTTGCGGCTAGGAGCGCCACAAGATCACGATGACCATCCCCCTACCCCCTCTTCTCTGATGATGTGTCAGGAGTTGTTACCTGTATCATAAAAAGTCTGAATTGTTTGGAGCTGATTGCTTTTGAGACATCCAACCAACCCTGCGGCACTGTTGTGCCAAAAGTGGGACAGCCACCTGTGCAAAGTGGCCCGGCCACCCCCGCCGGCAGCAGCCCTGTGGGCAGTAGCTGGCTCATCTTAGCAATTTGATCCGTGTATGCCATTGTCACGCTCCATTCTATTGTAAGCAGAAGCCTGCCGCTGCCGGCTTCCCAGTCCAATGGACCTTTCACCTCGTCCAAGGATCCATCTGACAACAACCGATTGCTTCATCAAAGCGACCTGGAATGCTGTGTGACGCTGTTCACGGTTGCTACATCGTGAGCTTGCCCGTTCACCCGGTACTCCCACGGCGGCCAAGTTGGCGCAACTGCAGGGTTCAGTAGCACGCGTGACGGGCCGGCAGATCGCCAGGTGAGGTGCAGAATGCTACTGCTAAGGTAGCCGAGGGCAGCGAAGAGGGTGGCTGGCGGCATAGCTCAGCAGGGGGGCTGCTGCCAGCTCTTCGCTCGCCGCACAGTCGCCACCTTCCATCCCCCTGCGCCCTGCAATCCCTTGCTTGCCTACCTGCAAACCTTTCTGCAGGGCATCTTTCCAGCCATGCGGTTTGGCAGCGACGGCGGCGTGTTACCTCAACTGCGCAGCCCTGTCCTACTGCTGCTGCAAGCAGCGGTGCTGTGCGGCGTGGCGGTAGCGTTTCTGAGGCTGGGCCAACGCTCATCCTGTCAGCAATCCATCACAGCCATGACAGCCCACGACGTGGCAGACGCTGTGCTTGGCCGCAGCGCGGGCAACAGCAGCAAAACCACTGCGGAGGCAGCAGCTATTCCTTATGACCCCACCCTTGATGCCTCCATCGCCGGCCTCTGGCCAGCTCGCGTCGGCACGGGCGACAACCTCCAGCAAAATGCTTCAGAGCTAAACCCCTGCTGCACCTGGAACCCCTTCCTCCTCTCCCCAACAGCTCAACGCTGGGCCCTGGACGCCGCACGCATCCCTGTAGAAACCATGGTGCACCCCTGGCGCCGCCAGCTGTCAATGCAGGTGGGTTCGTAGTGGGTTTGGTAGTGGGGCAGACCTTGTGAGGAGAGCTGACCTTGCAACTCTGTGCTGCTTTTGTTAAACTGTGGCCGCAAATTGTGCATTTTAACAGGTGCACGCGGGCTGCTTATACCCCCCCACAGTGTCCCTGCTGGCCCCACCCACCATTGGACATCAACACCACACGCACGCCCTCCTGCAAGTGCAGCTGGCTCTAGGGGCGCTGGAGCGGGGCATCCCTGGCGATTTTGTCGAAGCTGGCAGCTACAAGGGCGGCATGACCATCCTGATGCTCAAGGCCCTCAGCGACTTTGACCCCCAGGTGGAGCGCAAGGTGTGGGCTGCCGACTCCTTCCAGGGCCTGCCCGAGACGGTGGAACAAGACCACGGCCACGGCGGCAAGGGGTGGTTTGCAGCGGGGCGCGCCGACTTCGACTCAGAGATAGCCAAGGCTTCCGCCACGTTGCGCATGCACCGCACGTACGATCGGCTGCGTGTGCTAGAGGGGTGGTTCAACGAGACGTTGCCGACGGCGCCCATCGAGCGCATCTCGTACCTCCGTCTCGACGGCGATATCTACGTCTCCACACGTGACGCGCTCCAAGCGCTGTACGACAAGGTGTCGCCAGGCGGGTTGATCTACCTAGATGACTACGGCAGCTTTGAGGGGTGCCAGGAAGCTGCAGACGAGTTCAGGCGGGAGCGCAGCGTGCCATGTCCGCTGCTGCGTGCTGCGGTGCCGGAGGAAGGGCTGACCAAGCCGGCCAAGGAGGCAACCTGGGAGGCAGCCTGGTGGGTCAAGCCCACGTGCTGAGCCAACCTGAATGCAGCACTCCAACTGCTAGGCAGAGTAAACAGGGGCACACTGCCAGCTCAGCATTGGATTGTATGGTGGGTTGACAGTTGGCAGTAGTAGTGGTATATGTAAGCCTAGAACACGGCATTGTCTTTGACGGTTTTGGTTGGGAGTTGGCCTGGCTGCCGGTTGTAACGTAATCTGCATTGGCAGACTGGAACAAAAAGTGCAGGCAAAAGGCACAGCAACAAAGCAAGTTTAGAGCAGAAGCAATGCAGCATGGCAGCAGCAAAGCAATCTCGTGCATAGCTGCGGAAGCAATATGCACCACATACATGCAGAGCAGCAGCAGAAGACCAAGCTTGTGCACAGCTTCCAGGAGCGAGGTGGTGTTGAATAACACCAGTTTGTTTTTGTTTGGTTACGCTGTTGGTTGTTGGCTGGGCACGCTCACGCGCGCTCGCCACGGATGCGACGCGCCAGCTGGATGTCCTTGGGCATGATGGTGACGCGCTTGGCGTGGATGGCGCACAGGTTAGTGTCCTCAAACAGGCCCACCAGGTAGGCCTCCGCGGCCTCCTGCAGCGCCAGCACCGCGCTGCTCTGGAAGCGCAGGTCGGTCTTGAAGTCCTGGGCAATCTCACGCACCAGGCGCTGGAAGGGCAGCTTGCGGATCAGCAGCTCCGTGGACTTCTGGTATTTGCGGATCTCACGCCTGCGGCAGGGCAAAGGAATGCGGTGGTGAGGGTGGGGCAAAGGACAAGGAGCCAAAGCAAGAGGATCTGGCAGAAGCCAGGTGTGTAAAGCTGACAA
>JAAMXP010004517.1:0-17472 GCA_019693395.1 Ettlia oleoabundans | reverse complement strand
GTGCGGGGGCCAAAACTTGTTCGTGGCTGCAACTTGTGTTGGTGTGAGCTGCAGCAAGCAACAGTGCATGAAAGCGCTGGTGAGGATAAGCATGTATTCCACATGCACCCAAGCACCTCTCAACCTCACGCACCAGCCGGCTGCAAGCCTTGTCGCCCCAAATCGGCCATCCTGCCCCACCTGCTGTCTGCCTGCAGCTGTCGCGTGACGTAGTCCTTGACCAGCGACAGCTTGAAGGAGGGGTTGCGGCTCAACACCTGCGGGCAGATACAGAGGCAGCAAAGATGATGCAAAAAGGCTTCATTCCATAGGTTCAACAGGGGAAAGTTAGAAGGCGAGGTTGCGCCTCAGTTACCAGGTGTGGCCTGAGGACAGGCCAGTGCGGCCGCGCAGGGACAGATGAGGAAACATACTCAAACATGCTCAAAACACATATTGATGGTGGGGATTCATGCAGAGCACCAACTTTGCGAGCTCTGTGGGTTGACAATCCGCGGTAATCGTGGGATCGCATGCAGAGCAGCCAAGAGCTAGTAGGGACGAATGGCATGAGCTCCCCGGTATGAGCTGTCAGTGTGAGGGAGCACCACGCACCACCTACCTGCAGCACCACCAGTGGAGGCAGAATGCCCCCCTCCTCGATGCGGGACAGCAGCTCCTGGACCTGCTGAAGGGTCAGGCACAAGAGGAAAACAGGGGTGCAAAGGAAAGTTACTCTCGACCCGTATGCTTACTTCACAGCTGCCACCCCCATCTCTTCACATCTGCCTCCGTCACCACAAGGTTGCCCTTGCCTCACACCATCAACTGGTCACCTGCTGGCTGCAGTCTGCGGGCTGGGAGGCGAAGTAGTCAAGGGCGTCGTGCCACAGCTGCGGGTCGCCGCCTGGGGCAGGCAGGCAGGTAAGCAGGCAGGCAGGTAAGCAGGCACGCAGGCAGGCGGGCAGAAGGGGGTGGGCAGGAAGGCAGGTACTCAGGAGGGAAGGGATTGAGAGGGATCTGGGATACAAGGAAATGACTCGGGGTGAATGCCAAACACAGCAGCATTGGCAGCAGGTGGGGGCAGCAGCACCCACCAGTTCGTGCGTCCCCAAAGCGCTCACAAGCCGCAATCAGCCCGCTGTGATCTCCAGCATCCATCAGTACCGCAGCTGCCTCGCGGTACAGTCGCAGATTCTGCAGTACAGCAGTACAAGGGCCACGTAAAATAGTGCCTTACCGGGTTTGACAGGAAACCGTAGGTTGCCTGGCGTTGCTATCCACTGTGTTTGGTGAGATTGCGGCAGTGCAGATATTAAAGTAGCCTGGAGTGATGCTTCGACCTGTCCCACATGTTCATAAGAGACACTGCTCCACCTCCTTCCACCGCCCCAAGCACGAGTACCTCACACCCACATGAATCTGCCCACCTCGTAAAGAAAGAGCAGCCCCAGGCGGAACCCACGCATGCGGCAGGCCACCAGCGCGTAGTCGACGTCATAGGCAGGGGCCTGACCAGGGGGCCACCCACGCCTGCATAGACAGGGAGAGATGGTTGATCAAGCGGACAAGTGAGGTGAGGTGGGTGATTGCCCAAGGGCCCAGCCATCCCCAAACACACAGAGAGATGCCCACATCGGGTGGATTGGCAGCGCGTGCCAACCGAGGGAAGTTAGGGTGGAAACCACGCAGGCAGGGCAGGGAAGGCATGTGGGAAAGGCAGGCATAGGCGGGGGAGCAGCAAGCAAGCAGACAAAAGGCAGGAGAGGCAGAGGTGCCAGTCCTGGGTGGAGCGCAACGGTACTGGAGTAGCTGGCTGACAGCTGAACAGTACAACAGTACAGCGCACAGCGGCGGGGGCTTACTTCAGTAGATCTAGCGCTTCTTGTTGTCTGCTGCTGCTGCTAATGCCAATGCCGCCGCCATGTCTGCTCGCCGCCGTCTCTGCTTGGGCTCCTGCTGACGCAGCTGAAGGCGACTGCGCAGCGCCGCCGCTGCCGCCAGGGCCAGCCGCATGCTGAGCCCCATCAATGCTGGCGACCCCAACTGCTTGATCTGCTGCTGCCGCTGCTGGGGCCTTTGCTTTTAGGCCCGTCTCTGCCACTTGTCCGCCTCCTTCTGGTCCCCCTCCTTCTCCCAAAGTTCCTGCTGCTGCTGTGGAGGCTAAGCTGGCGCTGGTGCTGGGTACTGAGCTGGAGGGTGAGAGGTACAAGTCCAACAGCGTGTGGTACAGGGTTTGGCGGGAAGGCGAGTCCGGGTTCATGTTGAGTATTGTCACACAAGCGTACTGCAGGTCGTCAGGTCTGCAGTGCAGGGTGGCAGTACATTACAGCGAGTGTGCAAGTGCTACTTACATCTGGTTGTTCAGGTGGACGCATCACACAGTATGGTGGGTCGGTGTTGCATTGCGCTGCCTCTCACTTTGCCCTCACATCTGTGCCTGTGCCCCCAACCATCTCTCGAATACACCACAACCCTGACCCACCCCCACCTGTCTGCGTAGAGGTGCGTGAAGTCGGCCATGCTGGCCACATAGGCGCCAGGGTTGGAGGAGTCCCGCAGGCACAGCTCCATCAGCAGGGCCGTGGACTCGACGGGGACATGGGCCAGCAGGGCCTGCAGGGCAGTACAGGGCAGGGGGCATTGGCACGGCCAAGCTGGGCATGAGACGCAGCTTTTGTGAGTTCCTACAGCAACAGCAAGCCAGTGGGCCGCCTAATACGCTGCCACCACCCACTGGTGCCGCACCTTGCCGTACTTCTGCAGGGCCGCTGCCGCCTCCTGCCTGCCCAACCCCTTGATGTACTCCAGACCCTCATGGTACCTGCTGTACACATCCCAGCAGCGAGAAGATATTTATCTTATCGGAGACTCAGTAGAAGACAGGACAATGCCCGAGTTATCCAGGATGTGCACACCTCCACGACGATGGGGCGGTTGGTTTATTAAAGTTTCACTCTGCCCAAATGCCGTACGAACAACTAACAAACATTGACCAGCTTGCAGATATGGATGGAAGCAGCTGATACCCAACCCCCACCCACCTCTGGCAGTCCTCTACCAGTATGTCCAGGTACGTGTGAGGCTCACCCGCCACCAATGCCACATACAGCGCATGCTCGTAATACCCTGCTGAACGGCACACCTGTCAAGCATGGACATACAAGCAAGCTTGCGATCAAATAACTGGGCAAACACTGTCAGCCAACCGCAGCACTCAAACGCCGACAATATGTAGGGATAGCATTAACAGGAGATTACAGAGCAAATACTACGGCTGGCAAGAGCTTCATGCTTGCAATCCCACCTTGATTGCGGTGTCCACATCAAACCGCAGCGACTCTGGGCTCATAGACCCATCCCCCTGCAGAAAGACATGCAGGTGCATGTATCGGCATCCTCTCATGGAGTGTCGTCTTCGATGACTGAACACTTCAGAACCAACTCTTCATAGTCGCAACTGGCCCCAACAGAACAACCCATAAACCAAGTAGCCTCTTAGGGTTGGGGTGTTGTAAATTCCATATTGAGTGAAGCACAACCCGTACCTGTATGAATGCGTCCAGCTTGGCCACGTCCTTGAGCTTGGTGTAGCAGTTGAGCAGCAGAGTGGTGTGGTCGCTCGAGGCAAAACCCTGCAGCACACAATCAGACAAACAGCACCGTTCGTTTAGGGGTTTGGAAGGTCAATTTCAGGAGCAATAAACGCTGGCAAGTGAGCACCAGCGGGGGCGGTGGCTGCAAGAGCAGTGTGCAACGCATATCCTGTTCACAAACCAGGGTAGAAAGGAACAGGATAGGAAGCGGGCAGCAGCATGAATACCACAAAGAGAAGGAAGAAAAAGAGCAGCCCTCTTAAGCTTACCCTTGCGTGCAGCCTTTCCAGGTAGTCTGTGAGTGCATGGATGCGCTGGACGTCCAGGAAGCGCTGGATCACGTAGCTGGGCTCTAGGTGGCCGATGGTGAGAGCATACCTGCATACACACCAAAATGAAGCATACACACATGTGCACATTGTTGAAACACACCTGCAGCGCGGAAAGGTAATACATCATAGGCTGCACAGATAAAGGGATGCCAAACATGAGACTGCCCAGACACAAGCAAGGGAGATGACAATCAACAGTAAGAAGCCCCTTCCTAGCGAAGAAAACAAAAAGCAGAAATCAGCTGACACGACAGAAAAACAGGTGACAGCCACTCACTGCTCCATGGCTTGGTCGTAGTCTCGCTTGGCGTACAAGAAATCTGCCCACTGACGGCGTATGCCTGCCTGGGTGGCGCCATCAACCTGCACTTCACCGCATTGATGATGGTGTGCGTGTCCTTGAGAAGGCTGCATGTTGTTCTGGGCTTGCTGGAGGGTGTGCGAGGATGCTGTTCAACGTGCAGTGGAGCAATGGCAGCTGCCGCTTGGCAAAGCAGCAGTGAACAGTGTCGAGCAAGTTGCCAGCCATGTGGCTGGCAGACCCGCCTGACCGAAATAGCAGCACAATGGCGCAGCCAGCATTGCCAAGAAAGATGGGGGGTGATAGGTGGAGTACCACCGGCATGCCCCACCTGCTCTGTTTGTGCCACTGCCGCAGCCAGCTGGTATGCGCGGCTCTTGTAAAGGGCCTCAAGCTTCTCGCTGAAGGGCTTCTCAACCAGGCGAGTCAAGGTACCGCTGCCATCCGCTGTAGTACGGGGTGTGTGGGTGGCAAACACAAGGCGGGGAAGCGAGGAATGGGTGGTGCAGAAGGAGGAGAACATCACAGTACCCATATGGTATATGGTGCAGCAAAAGGCAAGTGGCGGGCAAGTGAGAGTGGGCTACGAAATAGTTGCAACTGGCACATGTGAAGCGCATCCAGCGCTGAGTCAGAGCCAGGTGGGGTGGTGGGGGCTTGTAGATGTGGAATGGCACCAATTGCAGCTGGCCGTCCAGGCAGGAGAGTGCAGGTGGGCAATGTAGCAGTCCCCGGCGCTACTGCCGGCTGGCAATCAACGTACTGCACCCAGCATGCTGTGTTGGCGGCAGTGGCGCACCGATGTCAATACAGCCGGGGGCCGCTCCTGCAGTGATCCAGCGCAAGGGTGGCCACACGGGTGCTGATGCGGCCACCACCTTGTTCTGCAGGTCGTAAACCTGTGCTGCTGCCGCCTGCAAGTACAGCGAAATGAACAGGGAGGTGGAAGTAAACAGGAGCCAAAGGGACATAAGCGTGACACGTGGGGAGATTGTGCCCTGGAATTTCAATGAAGCAATACTTGGGGAGGGTGACCCATCAGCATTTAAGAAGCCACGGGCAACACATACTCATGCACCCCCCCGCCAGTACCACAATGCTCATTGCAGCATGCATCCCCACGGAAGAATCTGTAGCATCACCCATATGCTATACAGGAGCCACAAGAGGGGCATGCAGCGCACGTGCACAGGCGCACCCCACATGGCTTGCAGTCGCACATCAGCATCCCACATAGGTACCAGACAACAAGCTGTGCGAAACGTAGACACCACACCTTGTTTGAAAACCAAACCTATGAAGGCCTAAAACCTGAGAACAAAGGCCACAATCACCTGCATCCCTCCCGCTGCTCCTGCACTGCCGCCGGCTGATGTGTCATCCGCCAGTACTGCCACGAGGTAGTGGCGTACCGCCACCACAGCCAGCTTTTCGCCGCGCACTGCAAAGGCCGCCTTGCGTCCCTCTTCAACTGAAATCAGGGCAGTCGTCAAGAAGCGCACAAGGCAGTCGTGCGGGATGGTTAGTATAGATTGGTGGGCTTTGCTGAGCACGCAACATGATGCATGCCTGAACCAATTTCTTACCGTAAGGGCCAGCCAGATAACTGGGCTATCGGCCCACATCTGGTCAGAAATCAGCCCATCCAGCCAAGTTTACCAGTTCAAGCAGCATTTCCTGCGGCCGACCTGCCTCCCTACCACACTGCCTTGGCTGGCCGTGCTTGACAACACCGTCACAGGTTGCTCTCTGAATTTTCGCACCTGTGTAGGAATAGATGGCTTCAGGCCCCGCCAGCATCAACTCGCCACGCACGCTGAGGGTGCTGCACCCACGAGTCGCGCCGCAGTCCTCTTCAAGCACCTTGTGCCCGGTGCGTACATCAAACGCAGCGAGCCGGGTGCTGCCTACAACGAACAGATGCAACTCGCTGCTGGGTGCTGATGCGCTGCTGCTGCCAGCGTTGGAGCTGCCGCTGCTAGTGCCAGCCGCAAAGTGGAGGGCGGTGATGCCGCCGCTGCTGCCGGCGTCCCGTAGCGTGGCGGCTGGCACTGGTGCTGACACCTTGCTCTTTGCTACATCGGCCTTCAAGGTGTGTACCACACCCGTGGACAGGCCCAGGGACACATTCACCGCGGGAAACTCGCCGCAGTGCAAGGCTGCAGCGGTGAGGCTGCCTTCGCCGGCGGAGGGCAACAAGCGGCAGGGTGATGCGAGAATGGCGGGGCAGGCGCCTGGCTGTAGTCCTTCCACCACCCAGCCCTTGAGGTGCAGGTGGCGCAAGCCGTCGCCATCCTCTCCAACAGTCAGGAGCTTGCCCTGCAACGAACACATTGCTGCTTGCCGCATCGGTTGCAGGCTGCGACAGAGAGGCAGTCGCTGGCCATGGGCGGGGCATATGTGGTGGCGGCTAGGACACCAGGGGCGCATTCCGTAACATGATTTTTACACACCTTGCACCATTCAAGACCATGTATCTTCCCGTGGTGGGCTGTGAAGGAGCCCTGGAGGCTCAGATCACTCCCCAGGCACACCACCGTGCCATCGGCGCAGCCCAGCCAGAGGTTGCCGCCTCCAAATGCCGTGCAAGCAACATCAGCGGGGGTGGGAACACCGTCCCGCTCCTCCGCGCTGAAAAAGCGGAACCGCTTGAAGCCCGCTTGCACTGCCATTGCTCACGCGGAAATCATTCTTATTGTGGTTGCTCAATATGCTGAGCTGTGATACCATTGCCGACATTGCTGACGGGGCATTGCGTGACCCAGCGCGCTGCTGAAAGCTAGAGGCCTCTGTTTGAAGCACGAGAGCGTCACTTTCTTGCATGTTGTCTCCGGTGCACCGGAGCTGCCTGGCGCTGTGGAACAACCTCCTCTCTCTGCGAAACCCTGCTGCAAGCGTTGCGACTGGGGCCCTTCATGAGCTGCAGCGGATAATCAAGCAGACCTTGCGAGGGAGACAACGACGGCAGTTCTCTGCTGGCAGCAGCCTGGGGCTCCACCGCCGCCGGCACACCAACTGCTCTCCAGGCAGCTCCTGTACCCACAACAGCCCCTGCCCTTGCCATGACGGGCCGTGAATGGACTGACTCCTCACTCGTCAGCGGGCCGGAGCACTCGGAGCACAGCACTGCAAGGAGTAGGGGACCCAGCGGCACAGCATTCACAGGGCAGCCGCAGGGCTTTGCAGCTGGCAGGGGCAGCACGCCAAACATATTGGAGGGCTCTGCTCGAAACGTGGTTCTCAACATCGAGTACATGAGTGATACAACTACGCGGGTGGGTGGGGGGCAGGAGCATGCATGCACGCAGGTGAGCTTGCCCAAACTCCAACTCCCAAGCGCAACTCGACCACCCCTGACCTGCAGGTGCTGCTGGCGCAGTTCCGCCTCTTCTTGCTCTTTGCTCTGGGCCTGCTGCTCTGGGAGACAGTGACCAAGTTTGCATACTCCAATGCAGCATTGGTGCTCAGTGATTCTCTGGTGATAGTAAACACAGTGGTGGCAAGCACCTGCTTGGTAGTCATGCTGGGCATTGGCACATTGCTGCTTAAACGCATTCGACGCGGTGAGTGGGCAGGTAAAAGGCAGTGACTTATGTCCCAGGTGTGGAAGGAAGGTGCATACGCTGGCTTTCTTCGGTGTTTGTCACAGTCCGTGCCGTGCTTTGCTGGCTGTGCGTTGAATTTGTTGCCAGCCCAGAGTGCGGCAGTCTGGGGATAGGAGACGAGGTTGCGTGTCATCGGGCCCCCCACCCCCGCCCACAGGGTGCTCTTTCCTTATCAGCTAACAAAATACCCACGCAGCCAAACACACTCTGTTCATTTTTTGGTGCTGCCCTGCAGTCAACCGGGCGGGCAACGTGTGGGGGCCGCGGCGCATGCGCGCCGTTGCGCTGATCAGCGCTGAGCTGGCAATACAAATCATCAACTTGGTGAGCTGATGGTTGACAAACTGACCTGTTCTAAATATACACATCGTTTGGTTGTGGCTCTACTTGCCTATACGTGTGAGATGTCAAAGAAATGCTCTGCCGCTTGCCACACCTCTTCCTCCCCCTCCCCCTCTCATGTTCTCTGTTTTCCCTGTCTGTCCCCATTGTTGTTTTCGCCTATGGCACAGGTGTTCTACCTGGCCCCCAACGCTAATGTGCTGGCCCAGCCGTGCAGCTGGTTTCTCAAACCCATATACGCCTTCAGCATCGTGCGCTGGACTTGCTGGAATGCGGTGCGGGGCTCGTGCTAGGCTGGCTGGGGTACTTATGTCTGGGTCATGCGTGTCAAATGGGAGAGGTTCTTGCAGTTTGCTCTAACTTTATGCTTGAGCCTGCTTTTCAACATCGCACTCGGTTTGGGAGGGAGTGCCAGCGCAACTCTGGCATTGCTCTCGTCGGCATGTGGGCGTGCACACAGCAGCAAGGGACCAGCAAATAGCGCGGAGGGCGTCGTATGGGTGGGTTCGTTTCCGAATCATTTCAACCCATTAGAGTACGTGGTTACAGACGTGTTATATCTGGGTTTGACAAGCTGCCCCACTAGTGTAGCGACTGCTGTACTGCAGTTTTGCTGCCGCTGGCCGTCGCAGAAGCGTTAACCAGCCGCCGCTGCCCCGCCATCCTCCTCTTGCTTGCAGCTCTTCTGCTTGTTCGTGGTACAGGCCCAAAACCCGCTGCCTGCGCAGTACACAGGTCTTGCATTGCTGAAGGCAGCAATCGTGAGGCCGGCTCAGAGAGCGGGCGTGTTTGTGCTTCAGGCAGTCAGACAGGGCCTGCTCAGGTTGTCAGCTGTCGCCTCCACCTGTTGCCAATGCTTTGACCCACAGGCGGCAGCCGCAGTTTCAGGGCACGAAGCTAGCTGGCAGCAACAGCAGAGTCGTGCGGCAGCGCCTGAGCAGGAAGAAACTGCAGCAGCAACAGCGGCGGTGGCGCCGCCTGTGATGCTGGCACCATTGCAGGAGGCGGCTGAGGCTGGCGGTGGTGCAAAGCTGCCAGCTGGGGAGGAGGATGAGGAAGAGACAAAAGAGGAGGGGGAGAAGCCGGCCTTGGCAGCAGGACCTGGACCTGCAGCGTTGGGCCCTGTGATCGAAATTTCGGATGGCGCGGGGCCCGGTGTGGAGCGCATGGTTGGTGACCTGCCTCTGCGCAGCCATTTGTTGAAGGTGGGGTGGCCTGGTGGGTTAAAACAGGAGGAAAGTGTCAACCTGCACTGCAACAAGAGGCGTTGCGTGCGTGTTGTATACATTAGGTGCAGCGCAGCAGGGTTCCGTTCACCAATACAGGAAAGCAGGTTGCTCCAGCTTTCAACCTGCCCACACAGCAATGGCCGTGCATCATCGATATACATTTTCTGACATCCGTTCCTCAGCGTTGCTTGTGCTGAGCTGTGCTGTGCTTCCTGGCGCTGTGCAGGCTGTCATACTGTGGTTGCCTTGTCAGCTGGTGCTGATTGCCTTCCTCATCTATTCCATCACCACCGAGTGTGAGCGGGGTCAATGTACCAATGGGTGGTCTGGTTGTACGAGCTCACGCAGCGTGCACGTGGTATGGGTTGTGGTTGAATGATGGCAGTGTGTTGCAGATGGGCCGTACCATCACAGGGATGCATTGCACCGTGCAGGTGCATGCCTGTGAGTTGCAGGTTGCATGAATTGTTGTGGGCCTCACGCACGTGTTTGAAGATGATGTGGCTTGGAGCCCCGACTGTGTTGCTCACGCCTGTGTGTATGCACTTGTGGGTGTCATATGTTGCAGCCAGCAGGGGCGGGCCCTGCAGCAGCCAGGACAAGGATGAAGGGGACTGCTACCCGCTGGACAACACAGGCACCATGGCGGCAGACTGCCGGTGAGATGCACGGGCATGTGCTGTTTGCTGCACTGCTCTGTGGTTTGGCTTGGGGTGTGCCCCGAGCTAAGGGGTGCACAGCTTCGTGCCCAGCTGTCCCCGTGTCTCATCGCTGCTCTGCCAGATACGAAGGGCGCTTCAGCTGCCAAGCCCCACCTGCACATTCAGTTCAACTAGACGAGTGCTTGCCCCTCAATTCCAACAATCCGGCTGTGCATGCTTGCTTGGTGCAGGCTAACCCGCATGCCCTGCCACACTTTACATCAGTTTTTATGTTTCCCTAAAATATTGCAGGAAATGGCGGCGGTATCAGTGCGACTCCAGCAGCGTGACAATGGCTCTCACCTCCCTGACCTCAGCACTCCTCTCCATCACACTGCTGACATATTTTGTGGTGCTGTACCTCGCACGGCAAGAGCTGGCAAAGCGCCCCTACTGCACATACCGCACACACAACATCCTGCTTCGCCTACAGGTAGCCAACCTGGCCACCAGTTTCTCAGTCAGATGTTGCCTGGGTGCTTGTAGTGATAAGCTTTCTGTTATGCGGTCTTACAGCGGCCATCCGCAGCTTATGACTGGAGCGAAGCGCTGCCACATTACGTTCCCAAGCCTTGCTGCATGCTGCATTGACTTGACATCTACAACATTGCTGCCCCTGCCTGCAGTGCCAGACACGCCTCATCGCCGCCGTATTCTTCGTGATGTGCAACACATTGTTCTGGTGGGTGAACATGTATTGGTTTTAGGCGACCTTTGGGCGCGATTAGGGATGGTAGGCATCGATCTTGTGTGCTGTGGTGGACAAGCTTGCGCTCAGTGTGCAAACCCAGGTCCGGACACCTGTGCTAGCTTTTTGAAAGCAGCTAAAATTGGACCATTGCTCTGCCGATAGTTCTGCGTAATCCACTTGATTTTGTCCCAAGTCAACGTGACAGCTGCTTAGAGGCACAACAAGTTGGCTAGTTGCAGGTACATCGGGGAGCGCAGCTGCACCAGCTATATGGAAACGTGAGTTTGCTGGGCTGTTTGTGGCAGGGTGCTGGGATGGGATGGGACGCGATGGGATGGGACGGGGTGGTGTGCGCTACAGCATCACTGCCGTCGCTGGGCCTGGCTGCCCCCCACCTCCCTTCTTGTTCTGTGCCAGTCTGTTGGCCAGCCCTGAGGACAAGGTGGAGATCTGCAGCAGCCAGACAACATGTAGTTGCCATCTCCCTCCCTCACTTGCAGTTGCCCCTCAGTACAATCTTTTCTGCCAACAACTCAATTCTATTTCCACACATTGAATGCACGGTGGGCTGTGCTGTGTGCTGTGCTGTCTGCAGGTGGCTAGGGCTCACTCCCATGGAGGCGAGATATGCTGTAATGCTGCCCGATAGTGTGCTATTGGCTGCCGGCCTGGCCTGGCTTCCTGTCTGTCCAGCACAGCCAGCCGCGCACATTCCGCAGCGCCACCCTGCTGGTGCCTGTACTGCCACGTTTTACATGGATCCCCGCTGAGGCACGGTGCCTCTGCCGCCTCTACTTGTGGGGTTTAAGTGGTTGACATAAGTTACTCTTACTCCACCCCAAGGCTGCCTATTTTGCCTTGCCGCAGATTGTGATGACCTCTCTGGTGCTGCTCAACGTGATCTGCATCCTGCCTAACGACCCCACACGCAAAGAGCTGGAGTTGCACACATGGCGGCAAGGTGGGCCAGCAAGGCATGGCTGATGCTTGGGTGTATTGGTGGATGGCATTGCCAAGCAGACATGTAGGTTGCTGAGCCTATGAGGTATACGCATGGCTAAATAGACCTGAGCAAGCTGCGCTGGCCCGCCTGGGCCTCATACAGGCAGTGGCTGTGCAATTGACTCACAGAAATTGCATGGCTGCGCCGCCTTTTCCAGTCAACCCCTATCCCACCCACTCCTGCAAGCGGCCACATCCATGCACACCTACACCATTCGCGCCCGCTTCCCTGCACCTCCGCCACCCTACCACTTCCCACCCACATGAATTTTGCAGATTTTGCCTGGCTGGAGACGGACCTCCCGCGGAAGTTGGCGCAGCGTCCACTGGCAGCAAGCGAGCCCATGTTCTGTGTGGAGACTGCGCTCAAGATGATGTGCTGGAGCTGGCTGGCGTACGAGGATGATGTGGAGGATGGAGAAGAGGGGGAGTGGCAGGAGACGAAGGGAAAACAGGGGCAGGTGGTGGGGGAGGAGTGGGAAAAGAGGGAGCCAGAAGAGAAAAGCCAATCGAGAATGCTAGCAGGAGCGGAGAGTACCATGAGTGGCACCTGCAGCACTGGCCGCGGTGTTGGTTCGGGGCCTGAGAATGGCGGCAGCAGCAATGGGCATGTACGGCATGGCAGGGACAGCACTGGCAGGCTGCCCAGCGGAGGTAGTCGCGGCTGCAAGGGCGGCAGAGGACAATTGGGTAACCAAGGCAAAGGAGCAGCAGCAGTACCAGCAGCAGCACTAGCAGTACCAGCAGCCGCGCCAGCAGCAAGAGTCGAGAAAGCTGACGATCTGGGGGGAGGAGCAGGGGGGCTGTCGTTGGAGACGGCGCTGGGGCTGTACGGTCTGACGCAGCACCGTGTGCTGTGGGGCCCTGAGCACGATGCCAAGTGCGTTATCGGCTGGGGGCAGGGCGGCACCATCGTGTGTTCCTTCCGCGGGACGGTGTCGCTGAAGAACATGCTGTCCAACATCAAGGTGAGCACGCTGCGGTCGCGCTGGGGATGCGCTGTGTGTAAGGTTGCTGCGTGTGGGGTTGCCGACTGCGATTGCCTTCGTCCTGGGCTAGGGCTGCGCCTTTGATTGCAAGGCTGCTGGGCAGTAAGCTTCAGGTGCCACTGGGCGCTGGCTGGCAACCATGTGACGCTGTGGCCTGTAATTACCAGGCATGCCCATCAGCCGCCCGCACCCCAGCTGCCGACTTGCCGCCTGGCGGTGCCCCTGCTGCCGTGCAGGTGTGGCGTGCCGCCCACCCTCCTGTGCGAGGCAGCTACTGGCTGTGCCGTCAGCCCATGGTTCACTGGGGGTTCCTCAACACCTGGCAAGCCAACGGGCTTAATGCGCAGGTGAGTAATTAAGCGCAGCCAGGCCAGTCAAGTGCCGATTGCAGGGATTGGCCAGCGTTACAAGCTAATATAAGCTACTGCTTTCTCACTGAGGAGCTGTCATTCCGGAGGCACAGCAGGACTCTATCAGCCAGCTGCTTTTGCAGAGGCGCAATGTTGTACATCACTACAGTGCAGAGCTATGGTGTATGCGTTGTTCCCGGCCCTGCCATTGAAAAGTCATATGACTACCTGCCTTGATGTTCTGCCTGTGTCGTCGGCTGGCTGCATTGACGTGCGACTGTGCCCTGCAGGTGCTAGAAGCTCTCAGGGATCTGCTCACCTCCGGCTCGCCGCCGCCCCATGGCCGCCCCTGGCGCCTTCTCTTCACTGGCCACAGCCTGGGTGGCGCTCTTGCCAGCCTCGCAGCCTATGATGCTGTCACGCTGTGCCGCCAGCTGGCACAGCAGCTGCCAGGTGGCAGGGCAGATATCACTGTGTACACATTTGGTGCCCCACGCCCAGGCAACCATGCATTCGCTTGGGACTATATCACCCGAGTGCCTGCGTCATTTGATGTAATTCACAGCGATGATGCCGTAGTTCGCAATGGTGGGTGGCCAGCAGACGGGGAGCCCGGGGCGTGATGGTGGTCATGTGGATTGCGGTTGGGTGGGGGCTGTTCCGTACCAGCTGGTTGTTTGTCAGCAACCGATGGGCGTTACCTGGAGCGGTACAGCCGGCTCTTGGCGAGCATCGCCTGCGCTTCACATCACCTCAGCTTACAGCCTGTGGTCAACCAAGCTTCCTACCTGCCTCAATGCCTGTTTGTCTCTCGCCTTCGTATCTGATGCCCAACCCTCCAGCCCTCCCATGCTGCTGCACTTGCCTGGCCGCCACCTTAACGCAGGCAAGTTTGTCATGCTGTACAAGCGTGCCGCACACCGAGTGGTGCTCACTCCCACTGGCGACTTGATTGTGCGTCCCTCGCTCATGGAGAGGTCGGCAAGGGAGAGCTTCGGCTCCTCGATACAGCAGCACATGCTGGGCGCGTATGGGCTCAGGTGAGTGTGGCGGTTGGAAGGCGTGGTGGCGGCAGGCGGGTGTTGCGTGGCGTGAGGTTGCAGACCAGGCTTTTGCGCTCAAAGCATTGGTTCTTTTGGCTCCCATGAACCCCCCACCCGGCCCTGCCCCACCCTGTCCCGCCACGCCGCGTGTTTGCAGCTTTGCAGCGCTGATACGTGGGCAGCTGCAGCGCCAGAAGGAGCACAACCAGGGGCGGCGTGGCTGCCAGGCACTGCTGCAGTCAGAGTGAGGGTGGCTGGAGGCTGGGGCTTGCGCTGCGCTGTACTGTGGTGTGGTCTGCCGGATACTGAGTATGGTTGGGGTTGTGGCCACGCTGGCTTGAAGCAGGATGCTGCTACTGTTTGTGAGCAGCACAGGCCCGCTGCCAACTTCTGCTGTCTTCCAATGCTGCTGGTCAGCTGGCCAAAAATGCCTTTATGGCACTAGTGAAAGTGGCAAAAACTTTTCGTCTGCCTGAGGCACCGCGACGTCGACAGATGTTGAATGCTAAGAAATGCTCCTGCCCCTCCCCTTGACTCCTCAGGTATGTGAGGCAGGTACTTCGAGTCACAGCGGGCTTTGGACAAGACACATTTGCCCGCTTCAGGCTTGCGCCCAACGATCCCAACCACCCCGATGGCGATGCTGACACGCACCTGGCTAGCGGCGCCCCGCTGCCCTCTCGCCAGCCTTCACGTATGCCCTCCAGCCAGCCCTCCCGGCAGTCCACCGCCCCGGGGTGCCTCTCCCTAGCAGGTGTCCTGTCGCTGTCACACAGCGCCACACCATCGCCTCAGGCTTCTGGCCCCCTCCCTCCCCAGGCCACAGGCCCATTCCACGGCGACACACACCGGCAGCAGGATGGCATGCAGCGAGTACATATGGCACTGGGCCAGGGCTGCTCAAGTCCTGCGTCTCCGTCGCAGCGGCATGGGCTAGTGGAGCATCAAGTGGCAACTGCCGAGCCTGGTGATGTGGCAGTGTAGCAGTTTGAAACCAGTCCTGCACCCCTGTAGGAGTTCTTTTCTGCTCCGGCTGAACAGCTCTGTAATGATACTGGTATGATATCTGATTGTGTAAAGCACCGCTGGTATGATCAATTGTTATCCATTTCACCCTAAATCGCTTATGTATTCTCTACTGGCATTCCTGCTAGGTGCTAAGTCTCTTAAATGTAAGCATAACGGCCCTGTTTCCATGTGAGTGGATGCTAGGGCATTGCCTTGATGGGCGCAGCGGGGCGGTGGCGGCATTGACAATATCACGAGCTGGCCGGAAATCCTTCTTGCACGATTTTCAACAAACTACCCGCTTGAAAGTGTCTGGCTGGCCCTGCAACTGTGCGACAGCCCTAAACCAGACTGGCCTTGTGAAAGAGCACGCTGCTGGTACATTTCCGCAAGGAGAGTCTGCCCTGCCCCTTTCATACACTCTGATCTGAGTTTTGAAGTAAGCAGCGTACTTCGCCGCGCGGCGCTGCAAGCGCGATCATGGCGCAGGTAACCTAACAGGCAGCACTCAAGCTTGTCTTTCGGCGGCATTTCATCCCTCTGCAGCGCGCCTCGGTGGAGGGCGAGCGCGCAGCCGAGCAAAGCCTGCCCGCCACCCGCCGCCTCCTCCCGCCCAACCCACCGCCCGTGCTGGCCCTGCCCTGCAGACGCGATCGGAGTGGGCGGCTCGTAAGCTGCAGAGAGCTGCAAATTTTACCCAGCAGGTGGTTTCAATTAGAGTAGCCCAAAGCGGGAGGATTCCCTGCAGCCTGTCATCACTTGAGATGCGCCGCCCTGGGCGACCTCTGCCTGCGCCGCAAGCAGCCTGCCCAGTTTCGTGTTGTCAAAATTTATACCTTCCGAGTTACACCACATTGAACTGTTGAATCTTGCTTGCGTCTTGTCCACTTACCAAGCTGCTAGCCACCTCGCCATGCAGCCAATCCATCAGTCGGCCCACCCCCTTGCCCTTCTGCCATTCCTGCTTGCCTCCCTCGCTGCTTTTCCTCAGAGCACAGCTTGAAGCAGCGCCTGACCAACAGCAACTTTTGCTTGTTTTCTCAGGCTCTCGGTTGCTAACATTCCTTCTCACATTCAGTTCACCCACACCTCCTATCTTCCCTCCAACGAGCAGGCTCTAAGCGAGCTCACCGACACCTCCATCCTGGGTGTGGATGTTGAGGGGAGGGATGTGGTGCGAGTGGCGGCCATGCCCAAAACAGCCATCTACCAGTCGCAGGTGGGCTGTGTGTGCCCCCCGTGGTGTGGATGTGTGGATGGGTGGCACTGAGCCACAGGGCAGCCGGGGGAGCGTGGCAGCAGTGCAGTTGTTGTGCAGCAGACCACACATGCGGTGTTACACACCCATCGCTGGGGAGACAGTCTCGCCGCTGCTCATGGCAGGCCTACCATTGCAGCAGGGGGGAAGAGGTAGGACTATCTGCAATGATATTTGAAAACAGCAATGAACTGCAGCCATGTCACATATGCCTCATCGGCCCGCACCAGAATGCCGCAGGGCCTGGCTTTCATTCACCGGCGCAAGAAGGGCGCGCTGCTGTCGCACAGCAAGGAGCATGTGGTGCTGATCTGCAAGAAAGCGACGCCGGATGGCGGCACGCTGTGGTCCGGGCCCATCTTCCTGAAGGGCAAGAGCTGGGGGGCGGGACTGACATTAGGTGAGACCCTTAGCGGCAAGAGAGAGGCGGAGTTGCGTGGGGTCTGGAATGCATGGCTGGAGGTAAGGGCAGGGTGGTGCGGTCAGTGGCGGGCAGACCTGTTGGTGTGGCGGGTGGATAGTCTCAGGGAAGGTTTAGGCAGCAGCAGCCATCGCCGCGCGGCGGGTGCGTGTTGGTGGCGCTGCATTTCTAGCTCACTCAAATAATTGGCGCTTCCCCCGCCGGAACGTGAGATTGGCCGTATGATTGCATCCCAGACTAGAAGCCCGGGCCTGTCAATGGTATACCACTACAGTAGATTACATCCAGAGTGGAAGGCTAGTCTGTTGGTGGCAGTATGTTTTACGAGTACAACCAACGCCTGGGTTTCATGGCAGAAGAAGCTTGCATTCCATCCTTTCTCCCCCCAATCCTCATGCAGGCTGGCTGGACATGCGCATCTGTCTGGCGCTGATGAACAGCAAGGGTATGGGCAGCCTGCTGCGCCCCCACCACAACACGGGGGTGGCCGCCTCCTTCTGTGTGGACATGAACGGGTCCCGGATTCGGCGGCTTAGGACCAGCAGCGCAGGGACCGTCACGCAGGTGGGTGGCTGTAGCAGCAGTGTGGGGGCAGCCTCGGATATGAGCTGATTGGGCGGGAGGG
>JAAMXP010004513.1:0-10820 GCA_019693395.1 Ettlia oleoabundans | reverse complement strand
CCCCCCAGTAGTATAACCTTCGTGCAGCCACGTGCTGCCACACAACTCACCACCCCTCCCCGCCTGGCCGCCGTGGCATGTCCCCTCCCACAGGCAGTACAACGCCCATGCGGCCCAAGTACCGCGGCTGGCTGCCACCCACTGAGCTCCCATTTGACTCGCCCTTCATCCAGTTGGTCACAGGCACCACCTTCGCCTGTGGCTTGGTGGCCAACCTGTCGGCAGCCTGCTTTGGTGAGTGCGTGAGACAAGTTCTCCCTGGCGGGTTATGGGTTTTCAAGGCGCGCTGGCCAACCTGTCGGCTGCCTGCTTTATTGAGGGCGTGGTGGTGGCTGCGTGTCATGTGGGTGCTGGGTTTTCAAGGCGCGCTGGCCAACCTGTTGGCTGCATGCTTTGGTGAGGGCGTGGTGGTTGGCTGCCTGCCATGTGGGCGCTGGTTTTTAAGGCCGTGTTGGCCAACCCGTCAGCGTCCTTAAAACTGCCCATGCACGTTCCACTCCCTGCCTGTCTGTAGGCCGCATGGGCGGCAGCCAGGTGTGGTCTGGGCCGGACGGCACGGAGCAACAACCGACGCCGCTGCTGGTGGCGGGAGGCAGCCAATTTATTGACCTTACGGCGGGCAGTGACCACGTGTGTGGCATTCTGCTCAACGGCTCAGCCGCCTGTTTTGGTGAGAGGCATGGGCTTGTCAAGGGGCGTTCAAGTGCCAGGGGCATGTTGACAGCTGACTATAAAGTGCAGCCGCCAGGGTTTGTTGGTGATGATGGAGGGCCTTTCTGGCAGCCATGGGGGCGTGGTGCAGACATGAAAGACGCTGTGTGCTGACATTTTCCTGTGTTGTTCTGCTGCTGGTGTATCGGTTGCTTGCAACTCTTGCGCCAAACTGCCATACTGGTGACGGCTTCCGTTGAGCTAGCACCCATCCATCCACTTGCTTTCCCATCCATCCACCCGCCCCCTGCCTGTTTTAACCTCCTGCCACCTCACAGGTTCCAACAGTGCCGGCCAGTTGGGTCACGACCCTGCCGACCTAGAAAGCTCCGTCACCCCAGTAACCATCTCCGACCCCACCCTGGCGTTCTTCAGCCTGGCAGCAGCAGACACACACACCTGTGGCCTTCTGGCAAACGCCTCAACTGTGTGCTGGGGCGGATACACGGACGCTAGCCAAACGGAGATGCTGCCACCGCAGCCCCGCCTCCTGCCGGACTACAAGTTTGCCTCGCTGGCAGCCAGGGGGGGCTCGGTGTGTGGGATCACGTTCGAGGGAGAGACAGTGTGCACAGGTGAGGGGCTTGGGGCCGGCACTGCAATGCCTGTGCGTAGCTGGATGCATGGCAGTGTCCCTCCATACATACTGGGTCTGCCGAGGGCCCTCTGTGAGCTGCCCTGCTGTGCCACGCTGTGCCCTTCATGCTGTGCGCTGTGTGCTGTGGCCACAGGGTGCCGCCCCACACTGCCATGCTGCGCGCTTTGTGCTGTCATGCTGCGCCCTGGAGGTTACCATGCCGCTCCCATACTGTGCCGTTATGCTTCACGCCCTCATGCTGTGGCATGCTGTGCCGGGCCTGTGGGCCGTACACTGCCGCACTGCGCGCTGCACGCTTCCATGCTGTGTCATGCTTCACCGTGGAGGCTACCATTCCGCACTACTCTGCTCCCTTATGCTTCACGCTTTCATGCTGTGTCATACTGTGCAGGCGTGGTAGACAGCTTCATAGATGGGCAGGGGTATCCAGAGACCCTCTTCTCCCCTCAGCCCGACCCAGTGCCCTCGCCAGCAGCCTTCATCCAGCTGGCAGTAGGAGGCTCCGGCTTTTACTTCCATGCCTGCGGCCTTACAAACGAAGGCAGCGTGATGTGCTGGGGTGAGGGCGGGCTGGCCGCAGGCTGCGCTGTGCTGTCTTTAATATATGCACCTTCGTGGCCTTTACGTAGCAGCAAAAGGGGCATGCTGTGCTGGGTGGGGTTAGCCTGTGGGCGTGCCGGGTACTACCAGCAATTGCTCACATCCTGCCTGCCTGCTGGATGGTTGCAGTGCCTGCCTGCCATCGCCTCTGCCCCTCCCCATGCCTGCCCGCTTGCTGCCTTCTGCTTACTTCCCTGTCTGCCTGCCTACCCAGCTTCCCCCATGCTCTGGCTGCCTCCCTCCCCACCTGCCTCTGTTTGCCTGCTTAACTTCTCATCAGTTCTCTGCCTGTCCGCTTACCCACAGGCATCTGTCGTGCCTGCCTGCTCACGCCTCCAATGCAGGCCTAAACAACGAGGGGCAGCTGGGCGTGGCGCCTTTAGAAGCAGCAAACAGCACTGTGCCGCTACCTGTGGAGACCGCCCTGCTGTTCTCCCACATCACTGCCGGCAGCGATTACACCTGTGGGGTGGTGGCGACGGCGGAATGATGCCGACAGCCCAAGGGCGCTGAGTTTCTGAGCCCCTGAGAAGCTCAGCGAGCACCCCGGCAGTACAAGCACGATTACTGTGCACAGTGCAATGCCTACCAGTTGGCAGCTGATTACCTGGTTGGGGCACTGTTACACACCTGCCCAGCCGCTGCTGGTCACTACCCTCCTGATTTCATCATGTACGCCTTCCCTCTCTTTGCGGTTCTTAGCCGTTTGCACGAACGCAGTTTAGATATTCATAAGATAGCGTTGAATCTGTTGACTGCTACCCAGTGGGCTACAATTTTGCACTTCCTGTCCGCTTCGAGCGCAAGCTGCCGCTGCCTGCCAGTGTAATGAGTCTAAGAAGAAAGCCGAAACCACAGTGCTACACCAATGTGTTTAATATGGGATATAGTCCGGGAACCTTCTGATTTGATGCTTGGTTGGTCATGCATGGGCCCACTGCTGCACTGAGTGGGCGGGTACCTGCACCAGTGCCGTGCCAGCACCCACTGGCCGGTGGGTGCACCAATAGTGGAGGGCAAAGAATCGGTTGCAACACCGCATTTACAAGCGACACGGCGTCTATGGCTACCACCTTCAACACACGTAGTGCTAGATCAGCAAAAGCGTATGGCTCATGTCACATCCACCAAAAGGAGAGAGGCTGCCAATGGCACAGTGTGCGCTGCGCCCGCTATGTTGAGTCGGCTCATCGCCGCTATATGACCCGTTGGACCCATCCCGCATTGTCCTGGTTCAATCACAAACATTCTATTGCAACAATTGACATTGTTCCGTGACTCAGCTAAAAGTCCTGGTCCAGCTGCCGGTATCTGCTGGACAGCCTGCGATGGCCGCTGAAACAGCATATATCCACATGACCACAACCTTCACGAACTATGGGCGGGCTGGAGCCCTACGCCGGCTTTTGGCACGCCTCGTGGCGGAGGCGGGAACCGGGACGGAGAACCTCAATCCTCGTGAGTCCACCAGCATGTAAGTTTTTACAAGGGCTCCACAACAATGCAATGAGCGCCAAGGCGCGCCTGTCCAGGTAAACCGCTGCGCGGACGGGGCGGCTGCACGCTCGCACGGCCGACCTCAAGGGAAAGTCTGAATCTCCACACACTCCTTCACATGATGCCAACCCTTGCACCCCACCTGTATTACAGCGATAGCCAGCAACCAAGCAGCGCAGTGCAGGCAGAGCTGCTGGCCCCCGAGGCTCGTTCTTCGGCAGCACCCACTGCTGGTGGTGGTATGGAGGCGGCCACCACTATTGTGGGCGCACCCACCGCAGTCGGTTCTGCTCCACAGGTCTGTCACCTTGGCATCGTTCAGGTTGCACATTCGTAATTTCCAGCTTCGCACTCTTACCTGCACTGTTGGGACATCCTTGCAGGCCAGCCAAGATGTGGTTGGCATGCTTGGAGAGCGGCAGGTGGCCGAGCACCCTGAGCCGAGCAGCGTCAGCAGGTGGGAAGGCAGGGGGCAGGCGAGTGCTATGCATGTTCCCTTCCAATCGTGCACAGTGCTGGGAGGGTAAATGTCTGCCATACCAGCACAGAATGCACATTGATCAGCTTCTTTGTTGCCCTGTGAGATATCAATCACAACCCCAAACCCCGTGTTCGCCACTCCAGCGCATACAAGAGCTGGAGCAGCAGGTGGCAAGCCTGCAGCAGCAGCTGGATTACGCTACTCAGGTGGGCTGAGGAATCAGGTTTGCAGCAAACTGGGTGCTCTTGAAGGACTCCGAATGCCATTGGCTTGCACGCAGACACCGCATCCCAGCTGCAGCACGTCTCGCTCAGCCCGCCACATTCCATCAACAACGTCAACCTGAGTTAAGCTTCCTGTCCCTACTGCTGCAGCACATGGACGAGCAGGATGAAGCGCACAGCACCCTTTGGATGCACTACATGCGTGTTACTGCGGGTGCCAGATCCGGCAGCCATGCAAGCAGCCTGGTGGGTTGGGCTATCGAGCCGTATGATTGGGCAGCGGCCATGTACGAGCTTTCGATCGGGATTGGACGTCTGAGGCACCGTGGTTAACATACATTGGGCTACGCTTAGCATTTGAGCCCTTGTGTTCTCAAGCTTGAACGCTAGTGTGACCTGATTGCTGGTCGTCTTAAGTAACTGCTATGCTGCCTTGCTGTTTCTGCTGCGCACCCTTGTGGGAACAGCGGAGGCCATGCCAGAGCAGCATCTTCATCAGGTCCCAGCAGCTGCATGTTCCAGCTACAGCTGAACAGCCTCCCTGTGTAATGCAACACCCCACCCAGAGCCACCCCTCCACCACCTGCCGGGCCCACTTTCCCTCCTACGACCAACCCAGTAATACAATGACCGGCGCCCATCCTGTTCTTTGGCGGCATCGGTGAGCTTTCCCAGTCCTATACCCTCTCCTTCATGGTGCTTCTTTACTTTTCGCCAACCTGAGTCCGCCTTTAGTGTATTCTATTACTGCTCCCTGCTGACAGGCTATTCCTGCCACCTAATCTGTATTTAAACGTGCCCGCGGTTTGCACGTCTCTTGCCATCCATCCTGCAGCACGCCAGCCACCGCCCCTTACATGGTAGTGTCGGGCCGTGCTGTGCCGCAACACCGAAGCGCAGCACTTTTCCGTGTAAAGCCTGCTGTTGTCCCCTGTACTTTTATCTCGAAGCCATATCTTCAGCGATCCCGTAATACCTAGCCCTCGAGCAACCCCTGTGGTTTGCTCGGTGCCGGCTGCACCGCCAGTTATGCTAGGAGGCAGAATGTTATTTGCATTTCGCTGCGGGCTCTAGTTTCACATCATTACGTGCCTGTCACTGCTATGATCCTTAGTTAGTTTGTAGGGGTTTGATGAACGTAAATGTCTACATTACACTTTCCAAGGGTTGTGCAGGCGAGCAGACAAGTGTCATGCAAGGGCGCACGGTTTCCCGCTGGCGCCTTTCCCGCTGCCAACAATGAGCAGGCAGGTCAGGCTCACAACATGCACAGCAACGTGCGTCGTTCACCTGCCTAGTCACTCGCCAGGCATCCAAATACATCAATGAAGATAAGTACCAAACACGCCAAGTTGGGAAGGGTTGGACAGAGGCCGCCTGTGTTTGGGATTTTCTGCTCTCCCTGCAGGGCCATGCACCCCTTAAATTTGTGGATGACATGACTGATGCCAAGAAACGTTCACCCGGGCTTGAAAAGTTGCCTTTTGACTTACTTTTGGTGCAGCACATGTTTCTCCCCTGCATCTATCTGCAGATTCATACTGGCTCAACAGCAGCGCTGCGCTGTGCACTGCCGCCACAGCGCAGCGCGGCATGCTGAATTTTTATATAACAGCATGTTGCTTGTACTATCCGCCTTTCTGAGTATCTTCATCCATCGCATCGCCGCTGTTTGGTTGCAGCGCAGCGCACCTAGTGAGCATCAGAACTACCTCTCAAAACCTCCCGACTTCTTGTCCAGAAGGTGTGTTTCGTAATTGCACGCCTTTGCTAACCCTGGGAGCGGCCGCATTCGGGCTGCCCAGCGAATTGAGCAACTCTTACCAGCTGATCACAAGTTGAGCCGGCGGCGACCTGTCGATCGCGGCGACCGCATATCCGGCCCGGGACATTAGGCCCCTCAGGAAGCACTTGACTGCCCACAAACCACTGCAGGCTGCCCCGAGGTCTGATTGGTTTGGCTCGCGTGAGCAGCGATTATGGAGCCGTTTGGGCGACGCCGAGCAACGGCAATCGGCACGAGTCGGCCGCCTGCCCAGGAGCAGCAGAGCGGCAATGTGGGCGGTGGCGGCGCGGCAGCTGTCGCCGCGCTTCCGCAGCCCGGCATCAAGGCAGCCACAGCGGCAGCCACCAAGTAAGCTTGCCCATTTGCGCCGTAAATTTTGCCATTATGGGTGAATGCATGTGTGTGGGAACCTTGAGAGCAGCTTATGGGATGTCCCTGGCAGGGTTGTGGATGTAGTGTCATGCCAGCACCCAACTACAGCCACTCTGTTGTGGTGTAGGTCTGATGGGATCATGCCGGGCGGCAGCGGCAACCCCAGCTCTGAGGCGGCTGCAGCTATTCCTCCAGTTTCCACCGTAGCTTCCATTCCTGCCAGTGGTGCTGGTCAAGATGCCTCTCGCGTAGCAGCATCAGTGGCAGGCCTGGGCATTAACGACGGCCAAACCGTGCCCCCTGCTCTCAGCAACAACTGCACCGGCCGCCTCGCCGTCACCGCCAGCGACGACGCTGCACCAAGCGGCAGCGGCGATTGGCACCCGCGTCACATCAGCAGCGGTGTGGCGCCACCTGAGCAAACCACCATTCCATCGGCAGCGGCAGTACCAGCTGCAGCGCAGCTTCCACCCTCCAAGGCTAAAAGCGAGAAGTGGTCCCCACGCAAGCAGCCTCGTGCCCAGCCTGCCAGCATCAGCAAAGTGCAGGCGGCAGCGGCGCCTGCCGGGCTGACGGCACCTGCATCCAAGCCGCTCAATCCCGCGCAAGGCACACGGAAACAGCGGGACACGCGCAGCACCCAACAGCAACCAAACCGCATGGGCGTCAACACCAACATAGCTGGCAGCTCGCGCGGCAGCCAGGCTGCAGCAGCAGTGGAAGCACCAGGCAGGGCAGCAGCCCCGCGGAACAAGAAGAAAGCACCTGGCGCGGCATCTGCCTCTGCGGCTCCTGTCGCCGCTTATGCCGCCACGGCATACGCCCAGGAGCTGGCCCCAGCAGCTCTGCCACTGCCTCCAGCGGCACAAGCGCTTGAGTTTGAGGAAGAGGACTGCTCTGGCCTGCCGGCAGCCGAGATGGAGGCACGCCGTGCACAGCAGCTAATAGACTACGCGTCGCTGCTGCTGCAGGCTGCTACCGTCACGTCAGCAGAACGTGTGCTGCTGGGTCCTGCGGCGCCGCCGGTGAGTCGGCAGGTGTTAGGGCAGGCTTGCTATTGTTGGCACTTGCAGGGATTTGGGCTGTCGGGACACATCATGTGGTGCAGGCTCGGTGGTGTTTGTTATTCTCCCAGGCAGTGTGGCAGTCAATTGCTTGCCTCCCTCGCGAGCTTGGCAGATTGGTCAGCGCAGATGTGGTGGTCTGCCATAATATTCCACCAGCTATATCAATTATCACCTTTTGCCAAACTTCCCCCTCTGTTGAGATGCAGGAGAACCGGCCTGCATCAGCCGCCGAACTGCTGATCAGCTACGGCGTGCGGCCTCCTACCAGCCGCGCAGAGCGCGCTGCCACCATACGCCAGCAGGTGAACGAGGGAGTGAGGGTCCTGGAAGAGCACCGGCAGCTGAAGCTAAAGCTTGCACAGAAACCGGGCCTGAAGGCTGATGTGCGGCGCAAGCTGGAGGCGGAGGCAGCGGCCGACCAGCAGGCGCAGAGTGAGCTGATACACATGGCTGTGCAGGCTGCTGTTGAGGCGAGGGAACACGCCTGAGGTGGGCGGCAGTAGACGTGGCACGCGCTGCGTGTAACGGCGCTCCTGCTTCTGGCACAAGTGCTGCACGTACTGCCCTCTTTCCATGCCATCTACAGCTCCCATCCTGCGTCCTCTCTGGGGTGCTGTGTCCAATGTTTTTTGTTTGTTTGCAAGAATCATATTCCCGTAAGCTCCATGTCCCTTATGATTAAGCTCTTTGCTCTTGGTAACCCAACTGCTGTTATCTGTTAGTGCCGGCCTATGTGGCCCTCACTGCCTCCTTACACATATAATACCGCACCCGCAAACCAATATATGCTTCCCATGAACCAATGAACATAGCTGCGCTGTCTCCACCACACAACCACCAGCGACCCTGTCCTGATCTGGGTTCTGCCAACGCCTTGAAAAGTACCTGTCCTTTTTAAGCCGCTTTTCTTGTGATGCGCTTCTTTGATTTGCCATCCAGTTTTGCAACATCATCAAAGCAGCACATGCTGCATGCAGATGCTCAGGCTTTGTTTCACTTTTCATTGTAAACCCAGCCATCCACAACTGCTGTGTCCTCAACCCCTGCATTTAATAACCAAGATGAGCCTGCCGCTCCAAATGTCAAAGCCTTTCAACTATTCAGTCACGGTTCTGTCGCAAATGGTTTAACCAATCTTATGACGCATGCCTTGTGCAGCGCCTGATCCCATGTGTTTTCTTGTGCTATAAAAATGTGCAATCAGCAGCGGCCCTCGCGAGCTGCCTTAAACGTTGCCAACCACGCGTATGCATGTGGAGTGACAATGCTCCTATTTGCGATGTTAGTAAACAAGTGGTACTGTAATGAGAGCTTACTGAGTCAATGGGTTTAAAGACAGCTATGTGTAAGCAAAACCTTCATCTCTGACGACAGCCTGCAGCAGGGCGAACGGGATTCATGGAGTGATGCTTGTTGTCTTACCGCTGGCATCCCCCTGACGGAGCCCACCTCGCTATGCACAAAGGCGTACGTTATCCAACTGTATGCTCCTATTAGCAAAGCCGTTTGGTCACAACTTGGTACCCTTAGCTGGCGCCTCCCTTCCCTCCGCCACCCAGCAATCCACACTCTGCGAGGTGTTGCCGACAGTGTGCGCCTGATCAACCCAACGCTCCATGGTCAACCTACAACCCGCCGTCGTTAGTAAGCTTGCCAGTAAGGATGACGTGGCTGGATCACCATGCTGACACGGGGCTGAGGGTGCCGCCATGTTCCGCCTCGCCTGCCTGCCGCCATGCATGTGCCTAACCAACTCCCCCTGCTACCGCATCGCTTTGCTGCTGCTTTTAGGACGGGGTCAAACAGTGAGTGTATCTTTGCACCACCATAGGGTCATCTCAGACCCAGACCTGCGTTTCGAAGCACCACCTCGCTTGCACAACTGTACCGCTGCTTGTCTTGCCTCACTTTGCAAACCGTTGAGCAATCGGCGGCATAACTGTCTAAGCATTTAGCTCTTGTTAGTGTTGGCAGCACTGCAGCAGAGGCAGAGCCATCAGGCAAGCTCGTGGCACTGCGATGTCTGTATCTGGATGTCTGCCAGCCTATCAGCAGGTGTCGGCGCGACCCACCTGCTAGGTGCTGGCCGGCGGATCACGCCAAAGGCGTAAACTCAACAGGCTGCCTGCGACGCTACAGCAGGCCAAGGCAGGTACGGCAGGATATTCCTAGAGGCTCTTCAGTTGGAAATATATGGCGGTACCACCATTGGTGCCAGCCGCTGGGCAGCGGCCCGTACCAAGGTGCATCAGTGCAGCTCCACTGCTGCCGCCGCCGCCACCGTCTTTCAGGACTCTTGGCAGGTCGGATCGCAACATGCACAGCCATGGCGACCTTCATAGTTTCCCAGTCGTAGCGTTTTGGGTACGAACTTGGGTAGCAGATCGCAGCATAGCTTGAACCGGACACGACTGCTGCGGAGGTCCCCCTGCTGCGCACGCTATCGATAGGTTCCAGTGCTCTTTTCTCAGTGCTTAACCTTCTCGGACGACATCGCCGGCCTGATGCAGTAATCCTGCGACCCCGAACCCTCGCCGCCACCGCCTTTGATCGATTTGAGCCAAAACCAGCCGTAACTTTGGCTCCATGGACACCTGCACGGACGCTACTGTGCTGCGACCACTTGAAACGATGCAGGTAGTTTGTTGGAAACAGGAAACGCCAGAGGCACCGCTTAGGGTTTGGCTTTCTGATCGCGGCCCGGGATGCCTACATGGGAGCTCGATTACGAGCCAAAAACCGGTGTCACACGCATTACACATTCGGCGCCGCGCCCTGCCGGTTTGTCTGGCGGCATCCGCCGGCCCCGGTGTAGCCCCGCCTCCCCACCCGCCCCGCCGTGTGTGAGAGCAACTTTAGAACTGGCCCGTTGTGACTGGCAGAGCTGACTTACTGCAAAGGATAATGTTTTTTTATCCTTTCTGGTAAGTTGCGGGGTGAAGCACGTGTGGGGGATGGGTCGGGGAGGCCAGGCACGGCAGCAGCACAGCTTGTTATGTGGGGCAGTTGGCGTAAAAAGCTGTGTTGACGCAGCTGGCCCCTTGGTGCTTTGCAGGCTTTGAGCTGCCATGCCCTGCCATGCTTGGCTGATGTAAGGTGATATTGGTTCGTTGCAAGGTGAAGCACGGGTGGGAGATGGGTCGGAGAGGCCAGGCACGGCAGGAGCACAGGTTGCGATTTGGGGCAGTCGCCGTAAAAAGCTGTGTTGACGCAGCTGCCCCCTTGTGCTGTGCAGGGCTGCCATGTCCTGCCGTGCTTGGCTTTCCTGAGGCGTTATTGGTGTGTTGCAAGGTGAATCGCGGGTCGGGAATGGGTGGGGGAGGCCAGGCACGGCAGGAGCACAGCTTGTTATGTGGGGCAGTTGGCGTAAAAAGCTGTGTTGACGCCGCTGGCCCCCTTGGTGCTGTGCAGGCTTTGAGTTGCCATGCCCTGCCGTGCTTGGCTTTCCTGAGGCGTTATTGGTGTGCTGCAAGGTGAATCACGG
>JAAMXP010004506.1:0-25899 GCA_019693395.1 Ettlia oleoabundans | reverse complement strand
CACCCCTTGTGCACATCCACCCCTGCCAGGCTCATATACACCAACACCATGATTTGCCACTCTCCCATACCACAAGATGCTACGCTCCCACCCCAACTCATGGCACAATCCTGCACCCCACCCCCGCACAGCAGCCCTTCTGCGGGTTTGGCACTGTGGGCAGGGGCGTGTGCAGGGACTCGAAGAAGTGCTGCAACAACAAGGGACGATGCGGCTTCAGTGAGTCTGAACCTGCTGCAAATCCAGCCTGCATGACAACTGAGAAGTCCAGGGGGCACATGCTGCGCTCCAGCCGTGTCTTTGATCGTAGTACCTTTCTTCCTGTGTTTGTGGAAAAGTGGAAGCTTAGTCATGTGCACACATGTCCCCACCTCACACCTCCTACCCCTCCGTTGCAGCTGACGCACACTGTGGAGCCGCTTGCGTCGGCGGGCCTTGCAAGGTCCCTGCCGTCAGCATCCCCACAGAAGACGCCTCAAACATCAACATTGAGGGTGAGCCTGGTCAGCTGTACGGTCCTGCTGGCAATAGCGTTTTGGGCTCGGAAAGCTGCAGAGGGGTAGATTCAAGATGACGACAAAGCTTCTTCTCTTGTGAGAACCTATAGTTAAGCTGAGGGAAGCGTCTCATTGGATCGTGTTGCAACCTGGGCAGAGCTCCAGCACCGAGCAGTAACTCACGGCCTTGATGCAGCCCTGATTTCATTAATTGCCTGCCTGCTCACCTGCCTGCCCGCCCTTCTCGCACACGCGAGCCTTCTGTCGGCCTTCTCGTCTGTGCAGGAGCGTTCTGTGGCAGCGGCAGCGTGGGCAACGGCGCCTGCCTGAACTCCGGAGTCTGCTGCTCCCTGTGGGGGCACTGCGGCACAGGCTTCAACTTCTGCAGGTCAGCAATTATGGGCCTATACTAGCTGAGTGTTTCACCTTCCTAGCGCCAGTGTGCTGCTGCACCCACCGCCTTCGCGCACCGCAGCTGCACAGCAGATGCTGCCGGTGCCTCCGCAGTCGGGGGTGCCGGCTTTGATCTTTCTGCTGTTGTTCGGAACCCACGGCCCCCAACCTTGCATCATCTGTCGCGTGATAATAATGGACAACTATCCAACCTTGTTACCTGTTGTGTGGTTGTGTGTTGTGTATGATGCAGTTCTGACAAGGGCTACTGCATGGGAGGTGCCTGCCAGGATTACAGCGGGCGGCCCATCGCCCAGGTGAGCCAGCAGCCTAGAGCGCCGGCGCTGCCAAGCATCTCACTTGCACAGCTGCTGCAAGTGTTCCCTTATTTCACGGCCATACAGCCAATGGGTGCACAGCGGCTGGCAGTGTTCCCTCATGTTAAAGCCACACAGATATGCTCGCATAAAAATACAGGGTTGGGCAGCACTCCTCATATGACTCATGCCAGCGCCACTTGCATCCCACAGCATGCACAGCAGCAGTGTGCAGGCGGCAGCTGAGGCACATGCACATACATATGTGGGTGCAATGGCACATGCATGCACACGCGGAGGCACACCACGCTGGCTAGAGCGTCTCCAAGCCTGTAGTGCCCTGTACTCCCGTGCAGTCCCTCGTAGTAAGCATAGCTGCTGACATCACCTGCTGCTGCCTGCCCCCCTGCTGCCGTGCCGCAGGGTAAGCCAGTGAGCAACGGTACCGCTTTGTTTGACAACGAGTCCGACTATCAGCGGTACAGGTGCGCCCCTGCCCCACCTGTACTGCAACGTCTGCTGGTCAGGCCTGTGCTGTTGCTGCACCATGGCAACAGTAAGACTCTGTCCGTGCTGTGCTGCCGTACAGCGGTGAAACACCGCTGATGTGCTTGTTGCTGTGACATGCCCAACTTCTGGTATGTTTGTTCGGTGCATATTGAGCTCGGCTTCTCTACCGCCTCGACAAATGACTCGCATGAGGCAATGCTGGCCCAACCTGCTTTGATTGCTTGTAGGCCTTTCCCGCTTACCCTACCCACCCAACTGCACACCCAATGGTCCCCCCCCCCCTCCCGGGTCTGCGGTGCAGCAACCTCAAGGGAGCGTTGGGAGCACCCGCCTATGGCGCCCGAATCGACAACGCTGCTGAGGCTTGAAACATTAATAAAAACCTAATGCTAAGTAGCCACTGCAATGATCTGGGCGACTGTACTAGGCGCGCCTAGTACAGCCGCCCATGCTGCTAGATATGCTCTGGCAGACACTCGCCCTACGCTAGCACATATTGCTTTGCTTGGAAACTTTCCTGGCAGTCGAACAAAGCAAAAGGGGCTGGAGCACACCCCGGATGTTGAGGAAGTTGAGTACGTGCTGATTCATTTTGTTTCATGATCCATCAGTAGACAGTAATGCTTTGCCCACATATGCATGCATGTACATGAGAGCTTTTGCCTAAATGGTAGGTGTTGTCCTCCTTTCTTGATTTTCTTGTGCCTGTGTGTTTGTTCCTTTGTTTTCTGCTCATGCCCCCATTGCCGCCACCACAAGAATGCTCAATCTACTGCAACAGCATGCCTGCCTATAGCATGCCCTTGTACAGAGAGTATACATCTTATGCTACGCCTCTCCCTCTCACTTCAAATGCCCAACTCAGAGCAGGCATTGCCCTATTGTCAGCGCTGCTGTCGCCACGCCCGACTGCTTTGCTGCCCATTCTCGAATGTAAGAGCTTATTAGAGACCGAGTTTGAGACCTAGATATAGCATCAGCCTTGCTTTACAGTCAACTGCGTGCGCAGACACGCACAGAACACTGCTGGCGACAAGGGAGCAGCCCCGAGGCATGTGGCCGTTTGCCTCTACAAGGCAATGATGTCATGCAGAACTGGAACTGCTGCAACGGTTCTCCATGTCGTAAGAAGGACTGTATGGTTCATAACGGCCAAGCCAGACTGATTTCCCAACCTCCCAACCCGCCGCGCCACCCAGCACGCCACGTCAGCCAAAGTCGCGCACAAGGCGCGCATTGCTATCGTGAGCCTGAGTGCCGATACGATTGTAAAAGCTCCCGCATGCAATTGTTTTGGTTGCGACACTGCAGATTCGGCCCTCTCTTGAGATTAGACCGCTCAGTCGACAGGTCTGCGCGGGTGGAGCCACTTGACGTTGCAAATGGCGGACGAAGATGTGCTGATATTGGTTGTGGGTGGGCTGCCGGAACATCCCCTCTTGGCGAGTGGCCACTTGAAGAGCTCGCAAGAAGTTTTGGAGAACAACTTAGAATCTAGCAAACCATACCCAGGACGCATCACTGTGCTAGCCTCACGTGAGTATCCCCCCGCATGCGCATGCCAGCACACCAGCCAGCCCTCTGTTCCGGGTACGATCCTTGCAGCGGCGGTCTCTGTTGGCATTGGCATTTCTGTGGCGTGTCAGCGCCTCCGCGGCAGGTTGCCAAGCTCCGGCCCAAGTGCCTCCCCAGCCTATTTCGCCTGTGGACACCAGGCGTGACGGCAGCTCGCACCGCCAATCGCCTTGTGCTTTTGCATTGCTGCCTGCTCCTGCACACATTGCAACCGATAAGTCATGTCATTCCTCAACTGTTCTGTTGCAGCGGGCTTCCTCTTGTTACTACTAACCAGTTGCGCCTTGCTGGGGATTGGGCTGGCTTTCATCCACTCGAGAAGGGCTAACCGCTTCGGCGCCCATTCTTGGCAAGGTGCGAGAGTGACTTGGCAGTGCCGTGCGAATCCCACTGAGCGACTGTCTGCAGAGGAATGTGTTCCCACCACATTGCTGCGAGCCGCTGACGTATGGGTTGCAGTGACCGGGAGCCTCTCAGGAGTCTCTCAGCGCATGCATGCCTTGTTGGTGTTGGCAGCTGCTCATTGATGGGGACAGCCCAGTGGCATCAGAGCTGGTGGCAAACTCTGGTTCACACATTGACCGTTGCCCCTGGCTGGTAGTTTTCCAAAGGCCCATATATATGCATCATACCCTGCTTTCTTTGCTTTGCCGTACCAAGCTGTGTTTTGCTTTGCTGCAGAAGCGGTTGCCAAGCGGGCAGCCTTGGCGGCCGCAGCTCTGCCGGTTGTGGTGGTCATGCCACACAATAGCATGCACCTGGGGTCCAAACTGCTGCTTGCTGACAGCTTAGACATGCGGTGAGCTAGGCTGGCTGGGTTGGCCTGCTATGCACTGCAGGTTGCTGGCTAAAGCTGTAGCTACTCTGCTGGCTGAAGCTGTTCCTGATGCAACATGTGTATGCACTACATGGGGCGGGTCCAGGGGTACCACTTGTTGCCCTGAAATGGTGTGAGCGCGTGGCCGTGAGCTGCATGAACTACACAGCATTACAAGCCTTGCTGGCCAATGCTGGTCGAGGTACCTGGAGTGCTGTTGGCGTTGTCCGTGCATGTGCGACCTGGCTAGCACCCAACTAATACATTGTGCCTCCTCTCCCAACGCAATGTGCTGCTTGGCAGGCTCGCAGCATGGCAGCTTCCAGCTGTGCAAGTTCCCAACAAGTGCTTCAGCCACGGCTGGCATCCACTCTAGCTTTGATGGCTACAACTGTGGCTTTTGTAGCCTACAAAGTAAGGAACTCGACACTGGCGAGCAGTAACCCCGCCTCTGAACTCTAAATTTGTGAATATGTCTTTCTACGACCTCATTTTATTTGTGAAAAGTATTCGTCCAACCCAAGCATCCGTCTTAAATGCGAATGCTCTGAATTTCAGGGCGACGCTTGGCTGCCCCCAAATTGTTGGCGCGCACGAGTTGGTTTTACTTGTCATCTTTTCAAAACCCTTTGCATTTCCTGCATGCATGTGCTTATGTATTTGAATTTGCAACTTGCGCCATCCTGCCACTCATGTACATATGCTGGCAAGTTGGTGAGCACCTGCTCCCACAGTGGTGCAATGTCAAATGCAAGCGCCGCCAAGCCGAAGGCCCCTTAAAACCCTGAAGGTGGGCAGCTATATGCTTAGTACAGCATCGATGACAGTCATAATCACAGCTCTTGATTAGAACAGGGCAAACAGATAGCCCACGACCGGAAAACAAGTAGCTGCTTGCTTTCTTCAGTTTAATAAGAAAGAAACTGGCAGCACTCATGCGGAAACGCCCAATTCCAGGGTTCAACCCCGTTAATTTACGCGTTGCCCACCTTTGTTTATAACTGGACTACCGTCACTCATACTTGCAAGCTTCCGACGGGGCCCGAAACCCACGGCCCGCCTTGCCGCCCTTGAACGCGCCCGGCAGCGCTGCCCCCAGGCCTGACAGCCTTTTTTGTTCGTTGGGGCCCCCACACCTCACTGTTTACCCGTTTCCTGGGACCTGGCCTTGTCGAACATGACGAGCCGGTCGCTACAGGCTTCCAGCCACTTCCTACAGGCGCCCTTCGTGACAGGCGCGCCCGGTCCCCCACCCCTCAGGCGAGCTACTTGCGCGAGACAGCATCTCGCGCGCTGATGTCAGCCCTTTTGCGTGCCTTTCGCGTGCGCGCGCGGTGTGAGCGAAGCATGCTTTTGTCCGCCCCTGTTAGCCCGTTGACGAGCCCCCTGAGCGCTCCAACGCGCCGCTGCTGCTGATCAAGTTGGGTTCGCCGTTCCCCCGCTTCCTTGCAGACCCCCAGCCTACCTCATCAAGGAGGAAGATGACGAGGAAATGTTTTACTCCGCATCCGGGCGCGGGGAGCCAGGTGGGGAAGGGTTTTTGGGCTTAGACGCCAGCAACCGCGACGGCGCGCGCGCCGAGCCCGCGGGCAGCCTCATGCCCACACTCTTCCCAAATGCTCTGGCCCTGTGCGTCAACGTGCCATCCAGCATTTCCCTCTTATGCTCGCAGATGATTTAGGCGACCTCATGCAGGAGATGCGTGAAGGCGCAGCCTGGGTGGAGGGCCTGACCATGGATTGCGAGTTGCAGCTGCCTGGTTCTGGCTCCGCACCCTTCATGTCGCCCAGTGCAACCCAGCTGCCGCCATCATGCCTAGGCGCCTCCCCTGAGGAGCCCTCTGGCACCACTGGGGCCGCAGGACATGACTCCTTCCAAGCGATGATGAGCCTGGGGCTGCCTGAGAAGCAGCCACGGGCGCAGCGCGAGCACAGTGCCGCAGCGCAGCCTCCGCTGCAACCCAGCGTGGCGGCCAAGCTCATGCACCCAGACACAGCACGCGGCAACGACGGCGGCAAAAGCGCGCAGCTGGCACAATCGGCCCACATGATTCCCGTGGCAGTGTCGGGCATGGGCTGTGAGGGCGAGTCTGACCCCCAGCCCCTACCGCCTCTCCCCGGCGGCACCCCTGGCCTAGGCGCACAAGGCGGCCCAGAGGCGCTAGGCCCAGCCGCAGGAGGCTGGATGGCCCCGCCGCTGCCTTTCTACTGTGGCGGGCGCGCTGCGTCGCCACCGCCTGCCGGCTTGGCGGCGGGTGCCCCCGCTGCCGCAGCACGGCATGCAGGGGCTTTCTACGGGCAGCTGACTGGGCAGCCTGGCACCTCATCCTCCCTGGCTGGCTTCCAGACAACGCCGCCCACCTTTTACCCGCAACAGCCGCCGGCAACGCACCTCATGCAACCAGAGGCGGGCGGGTACGATGTGGCACAGCTGCTGGCAGGCGTGCACCCACAAGGCGGCTTTCAGGTGTGTCGCTGCAGATGCGCCTCGCGCGCTGGCTATTGCATGCACTGATGGTACCGACGGGCCAAATTCCACACCAGCGGATCCAACCTGCACTTGTATGCGAGTTCATGCCTTTGAATGGTCAGCCGCCTGCCCGGCAATGTGATTTGTAATGGCGGTTGATCCGGACCTCTCTTTGCTTTGTTAATGTCAACCTGACATTGGAAGGCTACTTGGTGATTTACAGCTGTGACTCTTGCAGCACACATAGTCTATATGCACCTCCAACCCACCAATGTGTTTGCCAACCTGTCCTCATTACGCATGAAGATCCAACCCCCTTGTTGTAATGTTTGCCCTGGCCTGCAGCCCTCCCTTATGCCCGTTCCCATTGCCCAGCCCAACTCATCTGGCGACGGCTCAGACAGCACCAAGCTGCGGTTGCGCTCCAGCGGGGATGGCAGCGGCAACGAGAGCGGCGGCGGCGGCTGCGCCAAGGGCTCGACGAGGGGCGCTGGTTGCGACCCGGCTGGCCTGGACACACCTAGGAGCTGCGGCGCAGCACTGGGGGCGGTTGGGAGCAGCTTCTGCGACGCTCCCAGCGAGTCAAGTGACGTTGAGGATGCGGGCGGCACCATGTCGCGCGAGCACAGCCAGCCGCAGGCAAGCATCCTGCCCTCTGTTTCGCGCTATTGCGGCGCCCCACAGCTGCGCCCATGTGGCAAAACAGTTCTCGCCTGGGCGACATATTGTGGACAACCCTCGTTCTCCAGCAGTGTTTGTTCCACCTGTGCCCTGCTGCTGCACATACAGATGTCGATTAGGGCTCAGCTGAACTTTGAAAGTTGTTAAGTTGTGCGTTTGTGGCGCACACGCCTGCCACACAGTCATCAACTGAACCTTCTGCCGTGCCCACGCTGTGCCTGCTGCAGGTAGTCCCTGATCTGGCCCTCCTCCCTGGTGCTCCCTTTGGGCAGCAGGCCTTTGCCGCCTGTGGCATGATGATGCCAGCGATGCATCCCGGCGGCTGCCTGCCTGAGGGCGCCGGCTTTGGCGGCTTCCCACCCATGCCGATGCCAGGCGGCTTTTATGTTTCGCCGGCAGCGCAGAGTGAGCTTCAGGCCCTTGCCCCGTGCGGTACATTGGCCCTGTGCGTTACATTGGTGCCCTGTGCAGTACATTGATGTCTTGCCTCGTGGCCTGCTGTTGCGGCCTGCTTGGCGCACACACACACACACACGTACGCCCGCCTTGCATGTTGCTGCCTGCCTTCCTGCACCCTGCAATTGAGTCTTGTCGATAAGCAGCACCCATTTTGTTGCTCACACGCACATGGCCTCCGCCTGCCTGCCTCCCTTCCTCTCTCCCTTTACTCGTGCCCTGCAGCTGCCCGCCTGGCGCGCCAGAGGAGCCTGCAGCGCTTCCGCGAAAAGAAAGCACGACGCGGCTTTGGAAAGAAGATTCGCTACCAGGCCCGGAAGGCCAATGCTGACAAGCGCCCGCGTGTGAAGGTGGGTGGCCGGCTGTGGTTTTGTGTCATGTGATCAATAGTGGGGTCGTCACAGTGCCAGTTGACTAGCAGCCTCTTTTGGTGAGGGACACAAACTGGCACAGTGTGCTTGCTTTGTGTTTTTCTTCGCCCACCATGCGACGTCCACCATGCGAGAATTGTGAGCCCCCCCACCCACCCACCCCCCACCACACACACACACAAGCACCACTGAGAAAGCTGTGCGCTTGGCTGTTATGGCTGCAGGGTCGCTTTGTGAAAGCTGGCGAAGCTGCTGGCATCCTGGCGGCGGCCGCTGCCGCTGCATCTGGCCCGGAGTTGGACGCTGTGTTGCCTCGGGCGCCATCCACAACCTCTGCTGACACACAGGCTTGATGCCTCCCAGTATTAGTGGAGCAAGCTGCTAAGAGGCCTGCTAAAATGCACCAGGCTGCATTTATGAACCGTTTACTAGATACCTTTATGCTGCTGGGCTGCCCCACCAGCCTGCACTGGCCTCCTTTTGAGCACAACCTGCTGAGACTGGAGACAAGCAACCAACGAATGGCGCCACCCCCCTTGCCCTGGACCCCACCCATGTGCCCCCTCTGCTATTGTGCGACAATGCTGCTTAGCTTCGTGTCGTACCGTGTCGTGTTCCCTCTTCAGTCCTGCGTATGCCTTGATAACCCCTCTTGAAAGCAAGGAAGCCTCGCTGCTATCGGCATTGCACACCTCCCTTTGCCCGCAGTCCAGCCTACATGGCAATTTCAACCTTGAATCAAGTGCCGATGGTTGGCGCCTCAACACATGTATGCTGTCGTTAATGCCCCTCTTCATTGCTGTTTTTGCCCCTTCATTTGCTCACTGGAGCACACGAACTATGCCTGTTTTCATCCCTGTGTGTTTCTGGCTGCTATTTTTTTGGCGCATGGTCCTTAAGCGCCGTCAGCATGCCATCTGCGCTTCCGGCGCCGTTTCGCAGCTTTCCACCGCGGTGCTAAGTCGTGGCGGGCTGTGCTGGCTTGACGCCATGCGCCATTGGGAGCTGCCCAGGCAGCAAGCCTGCGGCCTCCTTCCGTTTTGCCACTTTGCCTTGATGCACTACTGAGCCCCTGGCTGTTGAGGCAGCCCCCATGATAGGGGCCCATCGCAGCCGCCCTGCAAATGCCAACGAACGTCGCAAGATGTCTTTTTATATACACCAACGAATGGCCCGCCTACCATGCAACTCTCCTCCTGGTTTGCCGTTTTTGATGCACGCCCACTGGCTCACGACACAGGCCTTCTCAGCATGCCGACATTTTCTCCCTGCTTTGCCTGCTTGCCAGGCATTCTTCCATCCACTGCAGCAACACGCAGGAGGCCCAATGTGCTGACATCCTTTTTTGCGCTTTGCCCTGGCCTGTGGCTCACACGCCCCACGGTTCTTTTCCCTTCCTCCCTGGCGAGGTCTCCACCCTGCTAGTTATTTGTGGTCGCCATTTTCCGCCCCTGCCCGCCCATGCGGATGGGGGCATGCTGATAAGACATACAGTATGCACCTACGCCAAACCCAGCCTTCTGAGCAGTTCACTGCTGGGGCGTCGGTGCACGTCAGTAAAAAAGCCATATTCATTCTAACGGGCCCAGCCCCGCCGCCCACCCTTCTTGGCCCCCCCTGTGTTCACAGCGTTTGTTTGAGCATTCATTCACCCGTTTGCTTGGGCTCATTTTGTTGCACAACCATTCAGTTTCGTTTTTTTCCCCTTCATTCCATCTATTACCATGCGTGCGATGGTTGGTCGTGGCCTTGCGGAGGTGGCATTCCCTTGCTGCCGTCGCGATGCCACGCCCATTCTTCACATGCATTGCCCACTGCCTGTCTCTATCTTGCGTGCGCCGCCAATCCACCGATGGCGGCAGCCAATCCAACGAACCCCCACCCTCTTTGTATCCCCCCATCCAAACAGTGAGCCCAAGTCCAGACGTGTAACATAAAATATTTTCACAATTCAGAATCTGTAGGTGCCACAGTCAAGGGAAACGGAACAAAGAGACAACTGCCTCCTTCAGCTGCTACCTGCTCTGGGCCTGCTGCTGCCACGTCGGATGTTGATCCCAGCAAGTAGGAAAAGTGAGGCCGTCACCTCGTGCTGCCGCTCGCCCGGGGAGCAGCCAGCAAGCCGCACTGTCGCCGCATGCACTGTGCAGGTTGTCGTGCCACCCCAGGTCGAAAGGGTGGCTACTGCTGCAAGCTCTGCTGCTGCTGCTGCTGCTTCCGCTGGTGCTCCCAATGTTGCTGCTGGCCCCAGTGCGGCTGGTGACGCTCGTTGCTGCTGCCATATACTGCGCCACGACCCCTGCAGGATGGCAGGCAGAAGCTGGGGCTAATCGAGGCTGTAGCTGGTATTGATGTTTGGAAGATGCAGCAGGGTGTTGCACTGCATAGAGTCGAAGGGCATAGAGTATTTTGGCACCCCAACAGAGCGACATTGCATGCAGTCTGCTTCTGCAGGAACGCAGCAGGGCAGGCAAATGCACTAAATGACCACACACAGCATGAAACATAGGTCTGGGAAACCCTCAGGGGAAATCAGTGCACCCAAGTCGGCTGGAAGTGGCGCTGTGACACCACTCACACCTTCATGGTATTCAATCGTGGTTTGGTTCCTGAGGCAGAGGATACCGTTCCACACCAGCAGCACCACAAGGCCAGTGGAGATGGGCAGCGCCGCAGTGGTGGCCAGGATCTGCCGGACAGAGGGGGCGGGCCACAGGGAAGGCAGGTCAAGTGGTGCGGTGGGTGCTGCGAGCGCAGCGGGGCAATCGCTTGGCGAGATTGACCTTGCAACCGCAGAACGCGGATAAAACCTCAGGACGTGCAGGCGGGCTGGAAGGGCAAATATGGGCGTATATCATCTCACCTGCACCACAACACGCATCCAAAATGCACCCTCCCACCCAGTTTTGCTGCTTCTGATCACACTGCTGCTGCTAGGAGCTGCCGCCCCAACATCTGCTGCCAAGCCCACTGCTCTTGCTCCTCCTGCTGCTGCTGCTGCTGCTGCTTCACTGTCACTGCCAGGCAGCTCTTTTGTCCGGGCGCCTGCTGCCGCCAGCAGCCTGCTGTCTTCATCCCAGCCCAAAGCAATCTGCAATTTACCAAGCGGGGAAGAAATGGCGTGTGCGTGAGAAGTTGAGCTGGTTACTCAGGCCATATCACTCCAATTCAGCCCAACCCAGAAACCAGGCAGACTTCCCAGGCTGCCCAAGCTGAGCCACACACAACTGCGCACTCATGCCTCCATTCAATCCCAAGTAGGCAGCCCGGCCTCTCATCCAGCTAGCTAGGTATCCAGGTCAGGAGCTCATTGTTCCTTGCTTGCCTGCACTAGGTGAGCGTCCATCTGTAGCAGCAGTGCCAAGGCGTGGAGGCAGGCGGCCGTGAGGTAGCAGCACATCAGCAGGAAGGCGCGGTAGTTGCCATGCCCAATGCAGTTGTTTACCCACACACTGCATGGAAGAGGGAACTGGGTGCACAGCAGACGGTGGGCATGAGGGTTATGCAGTAAGCTGTGGAGAGCAGCATTGCAGGAAGGCGGCGCATAAGGAAGGCTAGGGGGGCCGCACAACCCACCCTTGGCTGGTAGCACCACCCGCCACTCGCTGGCAGCGCCTTGCAAATCCAGCCAGCCAGCCGTTCAGCCGGCCACCAGGTTACCCACCAGTGATGGTCCATGCGCAGCACACAGTGGCCGCACCGCCTGCAGTGATGGGTGCGGGGCGGCTTGAAGGACTGGCACTTCTTGCAGAACCTGCAATGGCAGCCAAAAGGGGCGAGGCGCGCAAGGAGGGAAGGATGGAGGGTGCCTGTTGTGCTGCTGCTGAAGACGGAAGGGTTATGTTTTGGGCGTCCTCAAAATCCGCCATGCAGGAAGAAGCAAATGTGCCAAAGTTTGCAAACGAGAGTGCAGCCAAGTGCTCGACAGCTGGGGCACCGTTTGGGCCTATGGCCTAGACGCGTGTGGACGACTCAAAGGAGGCGCACCTGCGACCGCCGCCGCGCCGCTTGACTTGCAGCACCGCTGCCGCTGACTGCTGCTCCGTATCAGGCTGCCACCCCAAGGGCACCTTGCCTGCGGCAGCAAGGCAAGCAATCCGGCCACCGGGTTGAAGCTGACTGAACAGCAACTACCCCGCGAGTGGAAAGTGTGAGGAAGCAAATAGCTGGCTGGAAAATGGGGGGCTCCCACGTGTATTCCCATACATACAGGCATGGCATTTGCGATGTGACAGCCTACAATGCACTGGAGCCTGGTTGGAGGCTTCTTCAGCCACAGAGATTTCACGCAGCAGCAAGGGCGCGTGCCAGCACCCACCTGGATCGCAGTACACACACTGCAGGTAGGTGGCTGCGGCCAGCCCGGTGAGGGCAGTAAATATCATCAGGTGAGTGGCTCCATGTACCGAATACCCAAGATGTGGCACAATCTGAAGAATGAGGGGATGGGCAGCAGCAGCTGTTGTTGCAGCGCGGAGAACCCTAGCCTTGCTCAAACGGCAGTGGCAGCGTGCGGCACAGCTTGTGCCAGCAGGCGAATTGCGGCACTGCCGCGACATACGCACCACGTTGAAGGTCACGGCGAGGTATAGGAAGGCGATCACTGCCAGACAAGCGATGGTGATGCCGTTCATACAGCGAGGCTGCACAACCACCTCCATCCTGTTGCACTGCTGCTCCTTGTGTTCACTGCTACCGCTCTCCCGCGTCACAGGTCTGCTTCATAATGCAGAGTGGAAGTGCAACAAAGCCCTGGGCGCTTCACAGGCGCCGTGCAGCTCTAACCGCGCCGACAACGTAACGAGGTGACTAGCTTTAAGGCACAAGTGCTAGAGTACTCCCGTGATTCCGCTGCCAAGCGAGGCGCGGACGTACGGCAGGTGCCACCTCAGCGCCCCGCTCAATTGCCGCCGGCGTCCAACAGTAGCAGTGTTTGCTTGTGCCAGAAGTGGAGGAATTGGCTCATGGTGGCTGGTCTTGTCAGTTCCATGTGAGCCAAGCTTACTTTAAACATTCTGTCCTCCCATTTCCTCTTCCATTTTGCTGTGCAACCCAGCTTCCTGCCACGGAGCCCAGCTTTGCAAACAGTGTTGTGGAATGCAGTTACACAAATGAATGCCTCAAGTTCAGCTTTTAGGGTCAAGGGGAAAAGTTTATGGCGACAGGTGTGGTAACTGCGTGTCTTTGGAGTCGATGGAAAGGGTTAAGAAGAAATCAGAGGGACGGAATAATGGGAGAACATCTTGAAGTAATCAATAGGCACATATGCATCAAATGCTTGAGTTTGTATCGTAGGCTTCATGCCGCTGCTGCCGTGACTGGATAGCAGCCAGGACTGTGCTGCTCCACTTGCTGGCTACGTGGCCACCGGGCCCTTGCTGTCGCAGACCCCCGTCCTAGTCGGGCCAGCTCAGCCCTACGCCGTCCTTGCTGCTGCCAGGCAGAGGCGCTGGAAGGGCTGCCACACGTTGCGCTCGTACTTGGCTGCCTGCCGGAACAGGATCCAGCGGACAAAGAAGGGGATTCCCTCCTGCTTGGCAAAGGCGCGGCGCTCCTCCCGGCTCATCGGGCGGAAGAAGGCTCCCATGCTGTCGCCATCCATGCTGCGCATGATCTTCTGCACCACGTTCTTCTCAATCTCACCGGGAGTGAAGTGGCGGCGCATCAGCGGCATCGCTTCCTGCTCTTCCTCCCTGAAGTGCTCCTCACACATGGCACGCAGCGGAATAAACACGCTCTGCAAAGGCATGGGGAGGGAGGGTGGCAAGGGGCAGATGAGCGCAGATGCCTTGCAGCAGTGCATTGGAAGGTGCGGGCATGGAACTGCTGCACACACCAGCAGGGTCTGGTGAGCGCCAGCATTACTAGTTAGGCTCCTGTAGTAGCAACCGCTGCACCAAAAAACAGCGGATGCCTCACCTGCACCTCCTTGAGCAGATTGCGCTGCACAGGTGTTATTGTGCTAGCCAAAAGCTTCTTGACGCTCGACTCAAACTTATCCAAGAGATCCTGCAGTGTTACGACAAGGAGAAAGACGCAGTTACCAAGAGGACTGCATGGTAGAGCACTCCCCCTGTGCCACACTGGTGCCAGCAGCATACATCAAGTCACAGCAAGTTGCCTGCATCTGCTGGTAGGCGCACAAGCAGTAGATATCACCTCCAGCTGCATGTGGTCAGCCGCAATCTTGTTTGGCACCGCAAAGCGGGTGGCCATGTAGGGCATGGCAATGTCTGTGGGCAGGGTGGTGGGAAGGCGATGGCGGTTGGAGGAAGGTTGTTGGTTGCGATGTGGGCGACATGGGACGACAGGGCACAACACTGGCTGTAACGGCTGCCAGTAAGCCAAGATGTCGTTGCCTGCCAGCTGGTATGGAATTGGTCCCCCACCTGCTGAGCGACACCCAAGTCTATGCCAAGCATGCTCACCATCCTCGTTGTGGTGGTGGTGGTGCAGAAATTTGAGGAAGCAGTTGAAAAAGCGGTCGGCCGCTGCCGCCTGTGCACGGCTGATGGGCGTGCCTGCCTGCAGCTGCGCCTCAAATGACTCCAGCATGGCGCCCAGGTCAGACAGATCGGCACGCAAAGCGTTGTGGGCGCGGTACCAGCCTGCAGGCGGGGGCGAGGGGTAAGGCGGGAGGAAGGCTGGTGGGTGGTGATTTGCCGAGCAGCGTGGAGTTGGTAAAAAGGCCGCGAATACAAAGCCATAAACGCTTGCTCAGATTATATATTAAATTACATAAGTATCTCCACTTGCTGCAGCAGAAATGCTGCATTCCAGCATACCAGCGTATGAGTTTCTGCTGCCTGCCTGCCCGCCTGCCTTCAGCCCTCTGCTCTCACCGTCGCTCTCCAGTGGGTAGGGCCACTTGGAGGTGCAGTCGATCGTTGGGGTCACCTTCTGGGCCATGGTGCTTGAGAGTAGGTAGGATGGGCTGAGCCTGCAGGAACCGATAAAGTGAACACGTCTCAGGGGTGACTGTAGCGGCAGCTCAATGCAATGTCGATGGTGATGGTACCACTGCTGCGTCAGGACCCTCAAACGTAGTTCAGTTGTCGTTGGGCTAGCGGATTGTATAAGAAAGGGCACAGGAGCAAGGCAAAACGCAGATGCGAGCTACTGCATGAAGGACCTGAGAGGGAGTGAGGTACCTGCTGTTGGATAACGGATATAGGCAGTGTGAAGCGCTATGTACGGTTGTCTGGCGAATATAGTTGATAATGGGCCCTTTTATGCTGGATGGCGCCAGGATGGCAGCGGAAGTTGCCGGGCAGGTGTCAGTCGCTACCCCCTACCTTCGCCTTTGCAACCCTTCGCGATGAGAACAGAGTCCAGGCGTCACATAATCCTACCGGAGCCTCAGCAACCCCGGCGCCCCCAGGTGCTTGTTTCGATCAGAGTGATCGTGGGCGCTCCTGCTGCTCAATAGATTCATGAGACCGCCGGAACCGTCGAGGACATGTGTGCGCCAATCCGATCACTCGGGCAGTTGCACAGGCAAGGCTAACAGACAAGCGACGTCCTGAGTCACCATGATGGTGGTGGCGCCAAGGGAAATCGCGATCCGTCAGGTTTTGGGGCAGGCCCATCATGCCTGCTGGCCAGGACAGCACTAGTTAGACACAATTCCTCATACAATACCACCTACTGGGACAGCTATAGGCTTTTGTTTGGGAGTGGGAGTGGCATGGTGAATCATTCAAGACGAAGCCCACCATAGCTGCACACCTCGCGACGTCTGATGCGGGGGTTGCAGCGGAATGGGCTGGCCGCACAGCTGTGCAACGCAGCAGCATTGCACACAACCTAGTATAGCGGATCCCGGCTGATGGCATAAGGCAAGCTAGTGTCCGCATCAGGGCTGGTTGTTTCGAACTCTTGGCAAACTTTAGCAGCAAAGTAAGGTGAAGGTGGCCTTTGATGTGGCAGCTGAAGCAGGCCAATGTACATCATCGAATGAGCCACTGCTTTCTACATACAATCGATCCATTCAAGCTATTCAAGGTTGTTGCTCGGCACATGCCAGTCTATGAGCGGCCTTTGAAGGGTGCCATCCAAAGGGGTTTCATCTGGCGGCGATTGTGCCGCCATCTGGCAGTGCCTCACTTGGCGTTGGCCGGCGGCATATAACGGAGATTCTCGGGCCTGGTCCATTTGCATTGGCATCTATGCTTCGCAATTCAACAGCAGTCAGCGCACAGTTCTTCCCTCAGGCGTTGCCCTATTTGCAGTGTCGCCCCGCGGCCCCCGCTTCTGCTCCCCAACAACTCCTCAAGGTAGCAGTAAGCAGCCTTCGATTAGAACCAGCAACCCTCGCAACGATGGGCCCCGTTATGGCTGCATCCGCCGCCTCTGCCTCCGCCAGCGCCAGCAACGGCGCGGCAGGGCAGTCGCTGCTCGATTCCCAGTGCCAGGCATCGGTGGCCTTGTTCAAGCAGGTGTGGTTTGAGTGTCCCAAACAGCACCGCTATCGTGGATACCAGTTTAGACACGTGCATGCTGAAAATGAACCACCAAACGGTGTTTTTCAACAACCCGGAACTTGAGTCCCGCCTCCACGCGGGGAGCAGCCTTGCTGGGAGACAGCATGTCTTGCATGCTTTCATCTGCATTCACACAGTTCAGGAAACAAAGGAGAAACAAGGTTGTCACACGAGAGGTACTTGTGTCGCAGAGTTGGGGTACGTACCAGAAGATGCTGGCGTCGGATTTCATGGAACACGCCGCGCTGTACGCCGCGCTGCGAACGCTGCTGCATCAGCTGGGCATCCACAGCGTACACGGCGTGCATGGAACGTACGAACCTCTGGCCATGCTGGACCTAGGCTGCGGCGACGCCATGCAGATAGCGGCGGCGCTGAGGCAGTGCGGTGCCCCCGCTGGGGACCTGCGGCTCGCCAGCTACACCGGGGTCGACATGTCAGCACCCGCATTGCAGCTGGCGGCAGGCTATCTCGCCTTTCTGCAGCCGCAGTGCGCTGTCAACCTCGTGGAGGTGAGCTTGCATGTGGGTCTGGCACTCCAGATGTGTGCATGGTGCCTCGACTTACTTACGGTGCAGCTCTTCTATTAGTGTTGTCGCCTGAGCAGTCTTTCGCTATGGCTGCAAGCAAGCCGCTTCAAACCAGCGACCAGGGAAACCCCTTCCTGACATGACCTCAATCTCATGCTTTGCTGCCCCGCATTCCACCCTTCTCACTGTTGCCTATGTCGCCTGCCTGGCTACCCATTCCTGCGCTGCCTCACAGCAAGATATGAAGGCTTATGTGACGGCTTGCCCCGACCAGCAGTTCGACCTAGCCTTCTCATCCTTTGCCGTGCACCACCTCAGGTGACAAGCCTACCGAGCAGTGTTTGCCTCCCTGACTGTGCCTGTGCCCTCCTGCCTGCTGTTTTTGCACCAAGCCAAGGAACCACAGCCCACGGTTCTTGCCGACCAAATCAAGGAAGAAGTCAAGCAGGCTGGGGGCTGGGAGGCAACAGAGGCAATACTTGAGGAGGTACTCAGCTGCTTTCAGAGATTGAAGCCTAAACAATGCCTGCCCTGACCCTGCAGCCTGGAAGGCAAAGTGGAGTTTGCCTCCCAAGTGGCTCGCTGCCTCAAGCCAGGCAAGTGAGGGGAGGGTTCGTCTTTATACCAATGGTGGTGGGCAGTTGGCAGGCTGAGGCTCGTTGATGGTGTTAAGCACTTTGATGGCTACCCACTATGGTTACGCTGTGCTCGATGTCTATCACTGCAGCGCAGCGGTCAAGCCTGCAGCCCAGCCCATTGCTGCCACTGCCTCTCTGTAATTTGCCCGGCGACTTCTCAATGCCGACCCGGTGCCACAGCCAGCTGAACGCGTTGCGTTACGTGCCAAGTCCTTGTCGCTGCATGGTGCGTGCTACGAGACAAATGGCTGGCTTTGCTTCCTGTCGCGAGGTGTGCAGGGGGGCTGTTCGTCGTGGTCGACATCTTTCGGCGAGAGGGGGAGGAGCGGGGTCAGTATATGGACCGGTACCAGACCAACATGGATGAGGCGGTGCGACAGGGTGAGTCACATCCGTCACACCTTTCGTCTCCCTCTTTCCTGCATCTTCAGGCAGGCTCAGGAGCCTTCACCTGCCACTACTTGCCAGCAGCACAGAATTCTGCCTCAGTTGCCCCTGCTTTTGGTGCTGTCTGAATTACCTGGGTTGACCAAGTTGCCGGCCTGGACTTGCAGGCATCATTGAGGCGAATGAGGCTGAGAAAATCATGCAGCACATCACCAACTACGATTTCCCTGAGCGTCTGTCTGACTACGAGGCCTTGGCTCAGTCTGCCGGCTTTACCGCCGCCAACTGCCTCTTCACCGACAGCAAAGAGTTTGGGCGGCTGGTGGTGCTGCGCAAGTGACTGATGCTGTTGCTGAGTTAGCCGCCAGTTTGGGCAGCGTTTGTGTGGAAAGAGTGGTCTCCTAAGCTTGGCACCTTGTTTGCACCAATGTCATGATGTGTACATAGCTGGCTGTAGAGCCTGTACCTAGCGGGGATATGGTAGCACGCATTTGCCATTGGACTGCCTGCTCCACACCCTCCCACTGCTGGTCCCCATCTCATTTGTATACAGCTACTCTGTTCCTGGGTTGCCCAATCCGCTGTAGCCCACCCCTTGGCGTAGTTTGGTGCATGCCCCATGCTCAAGTGGTGGCCGCCTGCTACCATGCAAACCTTGCTCACAGACGTATTCTGTTGTCACTGCCTTCTCACGGAATCTAATGTCTGTACCTGAGATTACGAGCAATAACTGTTGCGGTGCAAATTCCATTGTATATGTTTGTAAATAGCAGAATACTGTACCATTAGCAGCAGCATAGCACTCATCTTCAGCTAGATATGGCGGCGGATGTGCCTGTTGCACAGCTAACCATCAGCACGCCTCCTGGCATGCTGGACGTGCCTATGCTGCTCATGCCTGCATCTGCCGTAGTGCCTACCATATCCTGCGGCAACCTTGGGACACGGCCACCATGATGGAGATCACAGCAGCCCAAACCACTGCCGGGCCTACTGGCGTGACGTCGCTTGCTGCAACTGCAGTCGGAATGGATGGCACCCGGCGTCAGCACCGTGACAAGTTGAATTGATACCAGAGGTTATACCAGGAGGGAACCTATGCCCGCATGGTGCTGTGCTTACCTGCCAGCAGTCGCCCTGCAGTCTGTTTGGTAGGCAGAAGGTTTGGCTGGGAGCCGTGTTGGCGGCTGCCGCTCCTTGCACGCCGGCTGCGCTGCCCTACCGCTTGCTCCTGCGCTGCTACTCCTGCAGCGGCGCTCGCATGCTGCAGTCTCCGTTTAGGCGACCTTGCAGGCAGCGCTGCTGCCCTCGCAGTATTTGCGACTAGGGTGGCGTGAACCGAGGGAGGCATGTGGCGGCTGGACCGGCAGATGCGTCGTTGGCAAGTATACGTAAATTTGCAGGGCGCAAAGGGTCGCGGAAAACGTCTTCCATGTGGTCAGCAATACACGGAAATACAAGCGGGAGGAAGGTGCCTCTCAGCCTCCCCAGCCTCACGCATTGGATGCCATAATTACCATATGGTTTGCACAGCAGAGCTTTGACAGAGTGTTTTAGACTTGCGGGTGACACAGCAGTAACATATTGACGCCTGGCTACATGGCCACGAAACCCATACTGCAGCGGCACCGCCTGCCCGCCGCTGTGCAATTGTTTGCATCGCCAGGCAACATATAGGCAGCTAGCAGCTAGTTTGTGTCTTCTTTTACAAATGGGTTGGTGGGGTGATCGAGAGGGACCGCAAGCAGGGTAGACAGCTAGCTGGGACATGGGTGTGCAGGTGCTTGCCTCAATGCACGGACCGAGCTTGATGTGTGTTTGGCCGACTGGCAGTGCACTGTCTAGCATCTCGCTGGTAAACAACGGGACGGCAAGAAAACTGTCAACAACAACACGAATGCTCTACAGCTGCCGCTCAATGTTGCGCCAGCGCGGAAGCCTTTTGCCAGGTCGTTGATTGAAATGGGACAACAACTAACCCTACTCATCGTCGCTGTCGAAGCTGATTTTGGTGCTCTTCTGCATGTGGTCCACCTCCTTGAAGTGAGCGCCGTACAGCTTGCTCTCCTTCTTCTTCACTGCAGCACATGAACATAGCATGCGCAGCCCCCGTAAACTTGCGGTCTTTGGCTGTATTTGCGGTGCAGAGCACGTTGGCAATTGCAGCACATGCAACATAGGAGAAAAATACTAGGAGAAAAATACTACCATGGATCCCACCAAGGATGCCAAACAGAGCTGCTCAAACAGCACATGGTCGGCCGAGACATAAAGGTGTGCAGCCTGTCATGAAACTGCCCGGACCCCAGTTCATGCACTACTGACGTATCACACTGCAATTTACAACCCTACTCCCACTCTGCGTCACGTCAACGGCTAAATTGCATCCCAAGTTACCCACTGCACCCCAATTCAATCCACCCGCTGTACCCCACTTGCACTCCACCCTGCTTTCAAACTCACCGGTGGTCCCAAACTTCAGCAGCTCTTCCGGCACCGGCTGCTTGGCCTCCCGCAGCACGTTGATCAGCTCACCAGCGCGTGGCTTGTCATGCGCGCCCACAAAGAATGTGTGGGCGTGGCCTGCAGGGCAATGGGGGACTTGGTATGTGGGTTGCGCGAGCTGAAGAGCTTGGTGAAATGGAAGGGGCATGTGCACCAGTTACTTTCCATGTCAGCTGGGCAAAGGGCAGCGAGCAGCGGAATGCCGCATATGCCCACCACCTGTGACAGGCCACTACAACCACCCACCTGTTTTGCCGGCCCTGCCTGTGCGTCCAATGCGGTGAACATAGTCCTCGGTGGTTAGAGGGAAGGAGTAGTTGAGCACGGCCTAAACGACGGGTGAAGGAGGGGATGGACGGGACAACAGGCACGAGGGGGTAAAGGGGGAACAGCCTGGTGCAAATAGAATGATTCAAGGGAGAAAGGTGCAACGGGGTAAGGCACAAGCATGCATGACAAGTGGGAGGCGGATATGATCAGACAGCAGCAATTGTGCTCGCTGAGCTTAAGCATAGTTAAATGGCCAATGTGCCTCGAGCACAGGAGGCACACGCATGACGTGATTGTATCCTTAAATCTACTGGCAGGTTACATTGTGAAACAAGCAAGCAGTGTCTGGGCTCACCTCCACATCAGGGATGTCCAAGCCCCGCGCAGCCACATCGGTGGCCACCAGCAGCGGTACCGTGCCGCTCTTGAACTTGTCCACCGCCGCTGTACGCTGCGCCTGGCTGATGTCACCGTGGATGGCTACGGCCTGCAAGAGAGGCGTGCCGTGGGAATGCTGAGAGAGGCGTGTGGAGGTGGGAAGGTCAAAGTGGGGAAAAAGGCGTCAAAGGGGAGAGAAAGCAAAAGATGCGGCGGGGCGGGGTGGAATGGGGGGGTTCAATGAAAGGGAATGCAGGCGTTGTGCTGCCGCAAGCTCCGGTCCCAACCCTCTCCTGCCCCTATCGCAGCTTCCACGCACCTTCCAGCCCTTGCGCTGCAGGTATTGCTCCACGCGTACCGCCTCCTTCTTGTACAAAACAAATATAATCACGCGGTTGCTGCGCGACTTGTGGTACTTCTGTAGCAACTCATGAATCCGCGCATCCCGCGCCCGGTCCTCAATCACCTCAACCACCTGTAAATGTGACGGGACGGGACAGGCCAGGGCAATCTCTGTCAAAGAAATAAAATGTCCGTAATTGCACACCGCTCCCTGTTCTTGACAGGCTTGGGGAACCTCTGCTGCACTAGGTCGACTCTCTTGCTAATCTAGCCTAACCAACCCACTGCATTTCCTGCCCTGTTTACATTTACAATCCAATCCGACTAAATCCGAGAAAGCAGCGACCTAGTCATTCACCCACCTGTGTGACTGAATGGGAGGCGGCCAGGTCCTGTGACCCAATGGTCACCTTGACGGGGTGGCACAGGAACTCTGAGGCAAGCTTGCTGCGAGGGAGGGAAGAGGGGTAGAGAGGAAACAGGGTTGAACGAGCAAGCTTTTTGCTGTGAAGGGAAGGAGATTTTGGGAGCGGAGGTGGAAGGCGTGTTGGTATCTGATTGACCACAACTTCCTGTATTCTCGGGGAAGAGTACAGAGTTGGCATGGTTCTGAAGGAGGGATGTAGGCGGACAGAGATCGAGAAGCAAAGGGTGGCCATACGAATGCAGGAGCGGATTCAATGCCGACGTCACCTCCGCTCCGCCCGTCCCTCACCGAATGGCTGGTGGCCAGGTGGCGGAGAACATCAGCGTCTGGCGGTCGGCACGAGTCTTGCCGGCAATCGTCCTGCGCCCAGGGGGCCGATGCATAGTGCAGCGGTGGGGAGGCAGTCCCAAGCGCCCGTCCACCCAAGGCACACACCCGCAATATGCACGGATCAGGCCCAAAACGGTAAGCCTCCCTCTCGACATCCAGCCAGACAGCTACCCACAGCATGCAGCACCATATGCCAATCCTGCTTCCAACGGCTGGCCCCCACCCCCACCAGCACCCACACCACACCCACCTTATGTGTGGCTCAAAGCCCAGGTCCAGCATGCGGTCAGCCTCATCCAGCACCAAGTAGCTCACCTCGTCCAGCCTGCAGGATAGCAGGGATAGCGCGATGGCAGGGATACAGGAGGTGCAAGGGTCAGAGTGAAACACAGCTTAAGCATAAGGATAATGAATCAATCGGTACCAGATACTCTACCTCGCCAAGCCTGATGATATTAGAGATCGCGAGCTCTTGCAGGCTCGGTCGTGCAGCAAGTCATTATGCCTGCCAGCTCAACCACCTCATCCCAACCGAACCTACGCTGCACAACCGAACCTACGCTGCATCCCTGCTGGCTCGATCAAACCCCACCGCTACGTCAACTCACTTGCAGGCGCCATCATTCAGCAGATCCTCCAGCCTGCCGGGTGTGGCCACCACAATGGCAGCTCCCTTACGCAGCGCTGTCACCTGATCGCGCTTGGGCACGCCGCCGTACACGCAAACCGTGCTGCACGCAGGTGTGGGGCAGGCGATTGGGTGTGAGAGATGAGGAAAGATTGCGTGAACGCCGGTAGGGTTACAGAAGGGGCAGCGAAGCTGCATGTGTGGCCTGACCTGAACAGAGCCGGGCGCAGAAACGTCAATGTCAGAGCCAAGCACACAAATAGGATTTGACTGGATCAGACTGGGTGAGCCTTTGCAGTGCCATTCCCTCACACTCATGATCACAACCCGCGGCTCTGTGATTCACCACCCTGGGATGCATAGCTGCGGATTTTAACCACGCAGCGTCACCTCGCACCTGATGCCGCACTGGCTGCCCGCCTCCTCCAACACAGCGTTGATTTGCAACGCCAGCTCACGCGTCGGGGCAATCACCAGGGCAACCGGCTTCTTGCCTGCAACAGGCGGGGGGGAATTGTGGTGATCGGTAAGCAAGGTTGGATGGGCAGGGAGACAGGAAGGAAGGGCAGAGAGGCAGGCAGGTAAAGGCAGCAGCAGGGCAGGGCTTGGAGAACCAACACTCCCTAGGCATTAGCCCTCAACAAGTGACAGGGATGCCAGTCCGTTCAATGCGTGCAGCTGCACTGCCTGCAAAACTCCTGACCCTTACCCCACCCTCAGCCCCCGCCATCACCTGAGGCAATGCCTGCGTCCCGCTGTGCTCGTATATGACGCAGCGCGGGCAGCCCAAATGCCAGCGTCTTTCCGGAGCCAGTGGCTGCAATGCCGATGAGATCCCGCCCGCTGAGGGCGATGGGCAGGCACTGTGCCTGGATGGGGGAGGGCTGCTGAAAGTTGCGGGTGGCGTGAAGTTCGGCAGCGGACAGGCCTGCAGGGTGGCAGTAATGGGAGGGCAGGCAGCACCCAAAGTGTGTTGGTAGAAAGGAGTGACAGGCCTTCAGCTGGTTGTGATAATGGTAGCACGGGAAAGGTTGGGCGGGCATTATGTGCGGCACGAACAGCTGAACGAGCGCAAGAGGGTTGGAGGGCGCCAATGAAGCCAAGAGGGGCCTGGCAGAATATATGAAAGCAGTAAGAAGGGGTGGTCGGCTGCGCCTTAAGCAGGCGCCACAGCGACAACACCTCTTAAACTGGTCCCGGTAGTGTAAGAGTGGTGGTAGGCGGGTAGCGGGCGGCAGCCTCGCAGGCGTGCCCACCTGACTGCGCGAAGGCTGTGATGGGATTGAGGCTGGACCCCTCCACACTGGTGGTGCGCTCCTTGCGCCAGCTTGCCACATCATCTGCTGACATGGCCATCACCTCAGCTGCCTGGCTGTACAGCTCCTTAACCAGCGGCGGCCGGCTGGAAGCTAGCTGGCGGTCGCCCACAGCAGCCATACCGCCAGCCGGGGCTGGCGCGGTACCGCCCGATGCCCCGCCCTCTGTTGCCCCAGCTGCAGCCCCCTTCTTCTGCTTCTGCTTCTTCTTGGAAGGCGGCTGCTGCTGCTCCTGCTGCTGCTCTGAAGGCTTGGCGGCTGCTGCTGTCTCTTCAGCAGCAACCGCCTGCTGCCGCTTGCGCTTCTTCTTGCTGCCGGCTGCAGCCCCATTTGACTGTTGTGGCTGCTCTGCGGTGGCCTCCCCGCCGTCGCTGCCGCTGCCGCCGTCAGTGCCTGTGGCAGTGGTGGCGCTGGCAGCTTGTTTCAGCGCCTTGGCTTTCTTCTTCAGCTGCTTAAGCTCCGCGGCACCTGCCGCGTCCAGCTGACCATTGGAGGCCACCTTCTTCAATGCCTTGATCTGCTTACGCACAGCCTTGTGCTCCACAGCAGGTTCAAGAGGGATCGCCATATGGCTTCCTGTGTTTTCAGCTGCCGACTGCCCGGGATTGACTGAGAAGTTCCAACTGCTGTAGGAGCTGAAGGTTGTTGGTTGTGCGTGGTCACCGGAACCGTTGAAGTGTCGGTCCAGAGTCTGGGGCAAGGCACTGCAATGCAGACAGCAGGGGCAGCTGGGCTGACTCGGGCTAGCGGGGGACGGCAGACGTGGTGGCAGCAGTGGCGGCGGCGGGTTTAAGAGCTGCACCTCTGGGACCCTGAGGCTAGCTATCCAACATGCAAACATCACCACATGCCTCTTGAAGGTACCTGCGCGCCGGGCAGCGCAAAGCACCGACATGACCGGCATGCATGGTGCAGGCAAGCCGGGCCACGGGGCGGCAACGCGTCCCTTTTCACTTACCAATGCAGCTACAGAGGACTGCTCGCGCTGTCGTGCTTGCGCCGCCGGTGCAAATGGCAGAACAAAGGCAGAGAATGAGGGAGGCCTGCAGCACCAGAAGAACGGTGCAGTCAGGGCACGCGAGAAGAGGGCGATTCAGGCGAGCAGACGCCAATGAAGTGCCAGCAGGGCTGCGCCCGCGCCCTCGACAAAGACAGCGCGCTCTCCCTATCACTGCTCGACCCTGCAACAGCCTTGGTTTTGTGATCGTCGAAAAGCTTTGCAACAAAAGCAAGAATGGGAGTCGAGTGTAGCCCTGTTGTTTGTGCTCGATCATGTGCTGCCCTACGCTCACCCCGGCAAACATCCGAATGTGTGGTAGTTGCTGACACGCTCAGGACGCCGCGAGCCGCGCGTGGACCTCACAATCGTTGCCATCCTCCCATTGGCAGCGGCCGCAGCGGTGGCGGCAGTGGATGCGCTGGCTAAAAATCAAGGAGCCATTGGCAGCAGCAACAGGAGCGGAGCAGCCCTTATTTGTACAGGGCAGCACCATAAGTGGTAAAAGGGCTGGCAGCAGGCGGTTTTGCACCATCACCCGTTTGCACTATGACCAGCTTCATCATTCAGACCCCACCCACC
>JAAMXP010004478.1:0-19076 GCA_019693395.1 Ettlia oleoabundans | reverse complement strand
CCCCCCAAGCAGGTCCATTTCTTCTGCTTCTACTGCGCCAGCCACCAGGTGGGTGCACACTGCTTGCAGCTTACTTAGGGTGTAGCCTTCCAACGCCGCTGTCACCCACACGTGCCGCCAGCGCCGATCATTGTGACGGACGGAATTCATTGCTGGATGTCGAGACAGCCGACAGCCTGTCGCTGCTGTGAGCAGCAGCAAACAGCGGTATAACTCCTTGAGTTCCCAACTTCTTTTAACATGCTCCTCATGCATGCCTGCTTGCCTGCAGCTGCAATTTTGCACCCACCTGCACCCACTGCACCCACCTGCCCTGCACCCACCAGCACCCACCTACCCCTTCACTGAAATGCGCCTTCCATGACCAGCACCCACCTGCCCTGCACCCACCAACACCCACCTACCCCTTCATTCAAATGCGCCTTCATAACCAGCACCCACCTGCACTGCCACCACAACACCCCGGCAGGAAATGCGGGAGCTTGCTGTGCGCGGCGTGGATGGGCCCGGCATGCACATCCTGGACGTGCTACCCAACTCCTTCAATCAAGCTGAGGGTGCGGCCTCTCCCAGTTGCCCCTGGTTGCGTTGGCTGTTGGCAAGTCAGAATGCTGTTACATGCATGCCCACCGCGCTGCTAAACTCCTTCAATCAAGCTGAGGGTGAGGGTGCTGCCGGGGGCAGGTTTGCTGCATTGAAGCTGGTCATACGAGCTGGTTGATAGAGTGCTTGCAAATGAGCAGTCGCGTGGGCGCACTGTTGGACCTTTGCTCGCTTGTCTTGTAACACAGTGTGACAGTACAACTGCAATAATTGTCCAACAAGCTCTTGTGCGCCCTGTGCTGTGGTTCACCTACCTACCGACGGGCCCTCCTTCCCCTGCCCTTCTGGCGCCTGTAGGTATAGATGAAGCCAAGTCGCAGCGGAAAAAGGTGCTGGCACACATGCTTGCCAAGCCGCCAAAGGTACTGCTGGGGTACCGCTGTCCCGCTACACTGCCAGGCAACTGTAGTACGCAGGCAGCGGCGGCATTGCCGCCTGCAGCGGCGTGAAGGATGCAGCTGTTCAAGCAGTGCGCCAATGCTTGCGGGTAACATCCCCAGCCCAGAATGTTGTTTGCAAATTTGCGACCCCCCCCCCCCCCCCCTCCCCCCCAGCGCGCGCGCACACACACATAAACCCCAGCCGCGCACCGACATACACCCACGCCTTCTTCTTCTGCAGATGTTTCGATCCAGGGTGTCGCAAGAGGGAGGCCTGCGGCAGAAGGTGGCGGACGTGGCCGTCTCCATAGCTGCCAAGAGCCCTCTGGAGGGGAGTGATGAAACGGGGACCGAGGCTGGCAGCCTGACGAAAATGCCAGTTCAGGTGAGCGCAGGGTGATGGTGGTACTGATGGCACTCACGGTACTGATGGTACTGCTGGTATTGATGGTGTCACATGTGCAGCTAGCAGTACAGTATTTGGTACACAGGTGGTGTAGGATTTGGGAGATAAGTAAGAGGAAAGATAGTACATCGGAAGCTATGCCGCTATGTAGCGTGACCTGCCCCACGCGCATGCATATGCGTACGGGGCGGGAGCAACACCCAAAGCGCTGCTCGCTGCATGCATGCGTGTGTGGCAGGGAGCGCTAGGGCGTGCTAGTTAGCTGCACAACACCCCCCTTGTCAGTTCATGCCAGCTGTGGCATGACCGATTATATGATACTGCCATCAGTGGATGAGACAGGGCCGCCACCGCGGCGCGCTGGTGCTGATGAAGCACCAGCCAAGGGCGGGGGTGGCACCACGGGCGGCGGCGGCACCACGGGCGGCTGCCTGCCACAACAGATGTCATTGTTGCCGGTGGATGCTAATGTCATTGTTGCCGGTGGATGCTAGTGCTGCAGGAGGGGGAGGAAAGCGAGGCATCCAGCATTGCCACCGATGACGAGTTGGGAACTGGGTGGGCGCGCCCACAGTACCGAGCACCAGCAGAACAGGTGGGCAAGGGTTGGGGTTATGAGGCACCACAACAGAGACCGCAGCTGCTGCTGGATAGTTGTGTATGTGCTGTGAGATGCTCCACCTATATGTGTATCTCGAACGCAAGACGCATAAATCAGAATGGTTGCATGTATGGCTTCGCCAAGGTTGCTTCCTCGTCCTTGCCTCACACAGGCGATGCGCCGCAGCGGCGACAGCGGCGGCAGCGCAGAGCGCAGCGTCACAGCGGCACGCGTCGCCACCTCCGCCTCGGCTGACGCCGCTGATGCATCAACAGCGCCGCCACCTGGCGGCCCCGAGCCGCTACGGTGGTCCCGGCAGTACAGCGGTGAGGTCAGCAGTACGTCGGCGATTCGCGATGGGTACAACCCCTGGCAGGGCGGGCCGCAACTGAGGAGGCTGTCTGAGCGGATGGTGCCGGTGATCAGGGAGGGGGGGCCGGGCGGCAGCGCAGCTGATCATCAGTCTGATGGAGAGCTTCGAGTTGTGGAGCGGGCGTGGAGTGTCGCGTACTGAACCCTACAGGCGACTGCCTAGTGGGCCCGGCAAGGCTGCTTCCGGGAGAGTTGAGAAGTGCCTGTGGCGGTGGCTGTGGCAGCCTGCCGCTGTGGCAGCTTGCCGCTGTGGCAGCCTGCCGCTTACGGTCGCAGAGAGTGAACATCAGGTGGTGGAACAGGCCTGCACGGTGGCATACTGAGGACGGCGGGTTACAGTGATCATGTACAGTGACTGTTGAAAACAAACAGCAACAGTCTGCTGGTGGTCATGCCAGCTGGGCAGCAGGCACACTCTGTTACCACCAAAGCAGGGCCTTGGCATCTAAATTCGGGCGGTGCCTTGGTTGCAGCAGTTGATCGTTTCTGTCTGCCGCTATGCAAGCTGTGGTTCACCAGTTTGTTGCGCCCTCACGGCGGTGGCTTGCTGGCAGTTCGCATGTTTGCTGATCATGTTTCCTGCTTTGTGATACAATGCTAGTCAACTTCGTTCTGTTCAACACAAGAGTAATCATGACAAGCAACATTCATTTACCTCCGCCACTGCTTCGCCTGTCACACACAAAACGGCTAGCTGTCACACACAACACGGCTATAGCTGCCATCCAAACATGTGCCGGGTGCTTTGCGCTTGTGGTGCATGTCTCTTATAAGCTGTAATCTGCAAGCTACGCATCATTTCAGTTCTGCTTCTTGCTGCCCAAAGACCCTGGCAGCAGCCCCATTACCATAGCCTTCAGCCCACTCCCACCAGCTGACCGGCAGCGGCAGCCGGCTGGCAGACAAGTACTGCCTGCACCTGACGCAGCGCCAGAGCAGGCTGAATCCCTGCCTGCAGCTGCCATACTGAAACCACTACGATCAGTGCCGACACCGACAGCTGCAGGTCCACTTGTGCCACCTGCCAGCTCAGCTTTCCGTTTTGCAGTACCATCTTTGCGCTGCTGCCGTAGCTGGGTGCTGGTGGCGGCGGCGGCGGCGGCGCTGTGGAAGAGCGGCGCAAAATCTTCTGAGGCTTGGGAGTTCCAGGCGCGTGCCGTATATGGCAGCTGCAGCGAGACGTATGTTGGGGGAGGCACGCAGAAGGGGCACTCACATTACCAGCAAGACGCTGTGCCATGCAAGAAGGAAGGGGCGAGAGATAGGCATGCACTTCAAGTTCAGCAGTTTGACCAATCCCGCGGAGTGTTGGCTGCTTCCGAATGAGGAAGTGAATGTGGGTGCTGCGAGCCACTGGGTTTGGTGTTGGCTGCTTTCAAATGCTGAAGCGAACGTGGGTGCTAGCTGCTACCTGCTAGCTGCCATCAACAGGCCGGGGCTCACCGGGGGTTCTGGCAGCGCCACGCATGCACCGTTGCCATGAGGGAGGACCAGCCGCCCGCCAGCAGGGATGCCTGCCTGACCAGTGGCGGCGCTGGCGGCAGCTCCTGCAGCATCAGCCCCTGCAGCAGCTCCTGCTCCCTGGTGCCGCTGCAGGCAAAGCGGCTTGCTGCTGGCATCAAATACTGCTGTTGCGAAGCCCCAACCTCCTGCCGTGCCTGCTGGGGAGGGGTCATATGCCAGCCTGTGCCGTGTACCTCCAGTTGTTGGTGAGCTGGCACCAGCGGCGCTGCTGTGGCTGCTGTGCCCCGGCTGCTGCGTGCCCAGCGGGGCTCGGTCCCAGGGCATCGGCAGGGTCACCGTGCTTCCCAGGCTGGATGCCGGGTCATCGCCATGCTGTGCCTGCTGGCCTTCTGCCAGCTCAGAACCGCCAGCCTGGCGCCCCAACCGTCGATCACCTTCCTCACTGCCGGCCAGGGGCGATAGGAAGCTGGCCGGCTGGCAGCAGGGGCAATACTGGGGCTTGGAGGGTCAGCTGCAGCCCCTCCATCTACCTCTACCCCACACATACCACAGTCAGTACCGCCAGTACCAGCATCAATCCAGCCATCAGGCCGCGAGGCTGCCGCTCCGGGAAACAGGGCAGCTGCTGTGCTCTGCGTCAGGACTGTCACTGCCGCTATGGTAGCTGTGCTGGCGGGTGGGGATTGCGCAGGAGGGCCCCACTTGCCTCCCTGGTAGCCCAAAGGCTGGAAAGTGACCTGAGAGGAAAATTTGGGGACTGGGCCTGGCAGGTGCGCTGACTTGGGACTCAGTTGGGCTTGGTGAGGGCCGCCAGGCAGGCCACCCTTGCCAGCTGACTTGTCGCTGCCACGCTGTGCCCCGCTGCCGATCCGTATCGCAAGAGGTGCCGCCAGTGAATCTGCAAAAGCGGCTGCCTGCCTGCCGGCTGCGGCTGTCTCCGCCCGTACCGCCTGTATCAGCGGCCCCGCCTGCTGCCAGTCAAAGGGCGCCGCCAGTGCCGCCAGTTTGTCGGGATCTCGCTGCCTGTGCAGTGGCGGCGGGGGCGCAGCAAACTTGCCAGCGCCGGTTGCCAGAGGGGAGGTCTCAGCATTCATTCCTGCTAGCGGCTGCAATACTGCTCCAGGTGGCATTTTGCGAACAGCTGCCGGGGCGCCCTGCTGTGCATGCTGCGGCTCGGTGTGCCTAGCTGGCGGCCATGCGGTGACGTCAGCTATAGCATGCCCAACAGCAGAACATGGCGCCCCTGCTGCTGAGGCGCCCACCGCTGCCACTTTGGGTGAGAAGTCGCCAGAGAGGCCAGACAGCTGAGAAGCCAGTCGCTTTTTCCCTGGCGAGCGCCAGCTGGATGGCGATGGCAGCTGGCCGTGGCCCCACGCACTGCCTGGGCTAGCGCCAAAGGTGGGTGCTGCGCCAAAACCTGTCTGCGTCCCTAATGCCGCACTGGGAGCGCCCTGGGAGTGTGAGACAGGCGCTTTGGTGGGTGCTGCAGGGCTGGAAGCTTGCTGGAAAGCACTGCTGGAGCGGGCCCTGCTGCTGGTGGCAGTTGACGCCAGAGAGTCGCCAAGAAGCACCAAGTCGCTGAACTCCTGCACGCAGAAAGCAGAAAAGAAGAGCTGAGCAGGCAGCAGGAAGGCGGAAGTCTGGATAAAAGGGGCGAGAGCAAGTCGGCAAAGAGAATGATGGGTGGCATGCTGCCACCGTGGCGGCCATGCTATGCCGCGCTGTTCTGAGCTGTAGTGGATGCTGCACCCGCATGATTTTTTTTGCATAAGTAGCCGCCTTGCCCAGCACCCACTTACCTCGGCCAGCCCAACAAAGCGGACCATCTTGCGCTGTGCTGGCCTGCTGCTGGTGGCCGTGTCTGCGCAAAGGGAGTCGTTTCCATGCGACAGAGGGAACTCTGACATGGCAGTGTAGAAGGGCTGCAGTCAAAGTGAGGCAAGCATGCATGGGTCAAACAACGATCATGGGGAGAGCACACCAAATCTACGCTGCAGATAGCAAAACAAAAAACCATCCTTGGTTTAGGCTTTCCTTTAATTTGCATACCTGGGTGCCGGCAGTTGAGCCTGGGCGAGCCGCCATGTTTCGTGAGTTGCAGACCCCATCCGGCCGCCCGCTGCTTGGCACTCCCATCTGCCCGGGGGGCAAGGCGGGGCCCCCTGGGTGCTGTCCTATGGCTCTGTTGATGGGTGCAGGGTGGGTGTTCTGGCACTGATGCCGCTGTGATGGGGAGGCAGCGCTTTCCTCAGGAATGGCTGAGAGGTTGCGGCGGTGGCGGGTGCTGACCGTTGCAGAGCCACCGGCACCGCTGCCGCTACCGCCACTGCCACGGCCTTGCCTTGACCAGGCCGCGTCAGGGCTACGAGCGGCTCCTTGTGAGTTGGCTGCTGCCAATCTGGCGTCTGTCATGTCACTCGTGCCCTTGCTCTGTGGCAGACGGCTTGGGCAGCACTTGCCGCCGCCAACGCTGCGAGTGCTGCGGCCCCAGCCCGCTCCAGCGCCTCTACGCTATGGAGCAATTGAGCCTTGTCGCGGCAGCTGTGCAATCAACGTGTCTTGCTGGCGCAGCAAGGCCGCAGTTCCCAGAGCTGGACCAAGAGCGATGTCGCTGCGGGGTGGGTATCGCTTCTGTAGCCGCTGTGCATGCGATGAGAGGAGGTAAAAATGCGAGTCATTGCAATGCCCGTTGGCTTCCGGAGGAGGAAATCGCCGTCAAACCACTTGCTGTACGGGGGGATTGTACCTATGGAGGCTCGCATGCGGATTTCGCAAATTCTGGGCCCAGGCTGAGGAGAGTTTGAATCGTGCTAGAAAAGCACAGTATTTGCGGCGTCAGGCGCAAGGCGACCCGGCACCCAACGGGTGCCTGCGCCAGCTGCGGCTGTCTGTTCCAGCCCAACCTTCATCGTCGGACGCACAGCGGCTAGCGCCAAATCAGGCGTGTCCAGGCGCGAACGGCGGGCCGTCAGCTCCGTAGATCAGCCGGGAATGGGCGGCAAGAAGAAGAAGCAGGCTAAGCAGCTGCTGCAGGACTGGTCGGAGAAGGTGGATGCCAGGGAGGCGGCATTTAAGGAGCAGGTCAAGGCCACGGTGCGGCGGCAGCTCTCACGAAAGCAGCGCCGTGCAGCTGCGACCGCTTGGAGCGAAGGCAGCCCAGAACGAGGGCCTGATGTTGGCACTGACGGCGCAGAACCACCGGCGGACGCCGCTGCTGGAGACGGCAGCGATGACAGCGACTCTGGGCAGCCACGTGGTGCTGTAGCTGGCAAGGTGAGAACAGCTGGGACATGTATTTTGCCCGCACCTGAGGGTGGGACCGTCCACCTGGCGTAGGGTGCATTGAGCTAGCAAGTGACATTAGTTGCTGCTGCTTCCTGCTTGGCTGCCTAAACATCCGACATGTTATGCCTTTGTTTCCATCCCTTGGCTGCAACGCAGCACCCATTGAAGCCTCCAACCTTGGTGGTAACAGCTGATGTGGTTGCTGGCGCGCCGCTGACAGCCAGCGGTGGCAACACACCTCGTGGCCTCCCTGCCGGGCGCGGCCCTGGCAGCACCCACAGCGGCGGCAAGGCAGGTCCCCCGTCCCGCCTCATTCTGCCATCACCTGAGGCGTTTGCCGCCTCGCTGGCGGTGAGTCAGCATGCTCTGCTGTTTGGCATCTGCCATCCTGCGGTTTATCCTTGCAAATTGCAGTCTGACGTGCAGCTGCTTGCTCCAGCAGTACATGCGCAGCATGAGTGTGTCATGGCGGCCCTGTTGTTCTAGTGTCCAATCCACCGCGCGCCCACCACCATTCCTGTAAACGTGGTTTGTTCATTGCCGTCATTTGCCAGGTCTCGTCTTACACCCGCCCTCTCCTCTTTTTTCCTTTCCTTTCTTTTCCTCAGCAACAAAGGAGCAGCAGCGGCAAAGGCTGGGGCTTGCCGCTGCGGTTTCCTAGCCAGGACAACTCGCCTCAGCTCTCTGCGCGTCTACCCTCACCCCAGCTGTCTGCGCGCCTCCCGTCTCCACCGCTGTCTGCGTGCCTGCCCTCAGGTGACCTACCCCGCCTGTGGATGGTGGGTGACAGCACAGTACATCTGGTGACCAGAAATGCGCCACAATCTCGCCTGAATGTTTTGCAAGGCAGAGGCAGATGGAGTTGACTGCTGCTGCTGCAAGCAACCGGACCTGCACCAACGAGCAATGCAGCCAACAGGTTGGCAACAACCCTCCCGCTCACATTTCAATGCGGTTGCAATTTGAGAACCCGCTTGCTGCAGATGTCGGCAACACTTCAGCGCAGCACCACCCACAGGAGCAGCAGGAGGAGCAGCCTGGAGAAGAGGCTTTGCTGCAGCAGGAGCACAGTAGCGGTGGTTCTCTGAGCTTCGCCGCATTCTCCCCCCCAGCAGCACAGCAGCGCCACCGCACGCAGCGCCCATCGATGCTTGGCTTTGCGGCTCTGGCAGAGGAAGCCGGTGATGGTGAGGCGGGAGGCGGTGTTGGCGACAGCGATGGCAGTGCTGTGAGCAGCCCGCGCTGGCAGCCTGTGCTGGCAGCGGCTCATGGAGATGAGGAAGTGGAAGAGGAAGCCGGAGAGGAAGCTGCTGAGCTGTCGGAATCAGGCAGCATCTGCCAGGTGGCAGGCCAAGGGGCAGTGGATGGGGGTTCTGACTGTGAAGCAGCAGAAGGTGGAGCAATGGAGACTCAGGCAGTTGTTGAGGACAAGTCCGCAGCAGCATTCGGGGGAGGCAGCTGTGGCGGTGGCCTGTTCAGCTTTGGATCCGCTGCGTCGCCGCTGCCTGGTGCCGGCTTCAGCTTTGGAGCTGCCGCCACGGCACCCTCCACCTCGCCGCTGGCGTCACAGGCCTGGCAGCCGCAGCAGCAGCAGGGCCAGATGTTTAGCTTTGGCGGGGCAGCGTCTCCGATGGCGGCATCGGCTTCGCCTGGGAAGCAGCAATCGCGGTTTGCTTTCGCCACCGGCTCTCCCCCAGCAGCTGATGCTGCACCTGCGCCAGCATTTGCCAGTAACCCACAGAACAGGGAGCAGCTCAAGGAAGAGGTGCCAGGAATCACACCAGAGGACACAGCAGTGGAGGCATCTAGAGAGGACAGATATGAAGATGTACAGGCAGACGAGATGGGCTCAGCGCTGCGGTTTGCACCAGGGCAACAGTTGCGCCTGCTAGCTGGCGCCCAGATGGCTCTCCCGCCTGATGCTGAGCTGGCAGCAGCAGCTGCTGACACCACCGACGAAGATGATGAGTGCTTCTTCTCAGCTGTGGCCAGCCGTGCACCCTCTGCTGCGCTCACTGCTTACGCTTCTGCCCGAAGCCTCAGGTGTGTCGCTGCCTGCCTGTCTTTCCACGCAATCTCACGCCTGCCTGCCCGCCTGCCTGCCTGCACTGCTGCTTGCCGATCTTCCTTTCTGCCTGCCTGCTCGCCTGCCCGCATATCTGCATGCCTGTTGATTGGTTGGCTAGCGAAGCGCCTGTGGCTCTGTTGTCTGCTTTGAATTTGAGCATGGTGCCTTGTGCTTGTGTCCTGCCCAGCTGTGGAGTAGCTGTTCTGACTCAGGACCCCCTATTTCTGTGCTCCCTGCCAGCAGCCGCAGCGGCGATGAGAGCCCCACTCGTAGCAGTGCCGCTACTCCGCTGCGTATGCGTCACAGCGCGGGGGATTCAAGGGCCCTAGGCAATTCTGTTGGAATGTTGGAAGCAGGGCCTGCTGGTGTGCTGGCCCAGCTGCAGCAAACAGCATCAAGGCTGCTACGTGCCGCTGCTGCCGGTCCGGCAGATGATGTGGCGGGGGATAATGAGGAAGTTGAAGTCAGCGGTGGCGGCAATGGCGGCGTACTAGATGCAGCAGGCGAGGAGAATGTGCCGCCGCCAGGGCCAGAGGGGGATGCAGAAGAGACTGCAGGTGCAGTGTTCAGTTCTGCACTCGATGTAGAGCAGGTTACTGATGGCGCTGCAAAGAATAGCCAGGCTATTGACCGGCCTGTGGAGCACAGTGGTGCCATCCCACCTGCTGGCAGCAAACTTGCAGCCCCATTGGTGGCTGGGCTGTCAGCGGTTGTGGCGGGAGATGGAGCGGGATCTGGGGGTGCCTCCCCAGCTTCCAGCCCGCCACATCAGCTGGCCAGCTTGCCACGCCAGCAGCGGCTGGCTGCCTCACCTTTTGCAGGCGAGTCGTTCATGGCAGCAGGGGCTCCATGCTTTGTGCCAGCTGTCACTATGCAGCAGCAGCAGCAGGAAGCGGCGGCTCTGCCGCCAGCCCTTCATCGTTCGCCGTCGTCGTCCAGGGTGGCAAGGGCTCGCTCCCCAGCCGCTGGTTCACCGCAGCCCTCTCCCTCCAAGGTGCGGCGGCAACTCAGCCCCTTGCGTAGCACCCAGAAGCTGCCGCAGCCTGGTTCTAGGGCTCTGGAAGGCTCGCCAGCGCGGCGGGTCTTCCAGTCACCTGCCAGGGTGTCGCCAGCTGGCTCACCAGGGGCTGTATCCCGGCAGCTCTTGCCAGCCAAAGTGCTGCTGTCCTCCCCATTAGACATACAGCAGCAGCACCAGCAGGAGGGCAGTCCCGGCTGCAGGTCCCAGAAGCAGACTTGCTCCCCGCCAGCTGCGGCAGCATCGCCAGCCGCCTCACCGCAGCATGTCCTAGCCGCCAGCGCCGAAATGGCAACATCGTCGCCGTGCTCGCCAGCGCAGGCACCCCCACCAGCGGCACGCCCCCTGCTGTTCCAGACGCACTCTCCACCGCCGTTGCCACAGCAGCAGCAAAAGTTGCCACAGGTACAAGCCGATCCAGCAACAGGGTGGGCGGCCAAGCCAGTGGTGCTGTCTCAGATGGCGCCTTGGTCGCCTGCCAAGCTGGGAGCTGCAGCAGGCCAGGCATCACATAGTGCAGGGGACGTCCCTTCTCAGGAGGCAGCAGCAAGCGCAGCCGATGGCAAGCTAGCTGGCTCCCCCACGCGGCGCCAGTCTGCAGCACAGTCTCCAACACACATCGGCCTGGAAGCAGCAGCTGCCGCAGCAACCGCAGGCAGCCCACTGTGCTCACCCAAACTGCGGCAGTCAGCAGAACAGTCGCCTGTGTACTCAGGCCTTGCGGCAGCTGCTGCGGCAGTTGCAGCAGAAGGGGGCAGGACAGCTGTATCGCCCAGCCGGCGTCAGTCAGCAGTGTGCACTCCTTTACCTTTTGGTGCAGGGCAGGACTCTCCTGTGCTGTTGCCACCTGCCTCGCCGGCAGCGCCTGCACGTGCAACTCCACAGGAGCTCTCCCCTGCACAGTCGCCAGCCCCTGTATCGCAAGCCACAGCAGCAGCAGCACCAGCAGCCTATGGAGCTATACAGTCACCAGCAGCCAGGGCTGGGGCATCCATGGGACCTTCCCCGGAGCGGTCGCCTGACCCTGCTGGCGCCATGTTGGCGCTGCAGCGGCAGCGGCAGGAGGGGCCGCCGCCCACACACCTGCTTCAGGTGACATGCTGTTTGTGCTCTTCTGTTGCGCGCTCAACATATAAATGTTGATGGCATGCATGGCTGCATGCTGCTGCTTGCTGCAGTTTTGCACGCGCCCTCAGCTGCCAACCTCGTTGCACTGTCATTAGGCGCTACAGGTTGGCCGTCTACGCCCTGATTTAACTAGCGCTGCCTTGCATTGTGCAGGCTGCTCAGCGGCACCTGGCGTGTGCCTTTGAGATGCTGCCGTCTCCTTCTCCTCTGTCAGGCAAATCCTGCTGTGATCTGCCAGCCATGCTTGCTTATGCAGCCTTGCCAGTATATGGCAGCCCCCCAGAGCATGCCAGCGCTGCCCGAGTATGCCACCCCTGCCAGCCTGCCTGCCTATGGCACCTGCATCACCATATGGCACTTGCTTTGTGCCGCACTATCAGGCTTTCTTCCGTCCCAATTGCTGAACTCCAGATCCTCTGTTGATGCATCGTAATTTCCAGACAGCGCTCTTAACCGTGCACCACATTGTTGGCACTCCTTATGAATCCAATGATATCACAAGTTTGATTGGCCTGCTTGGGTTTGCTGCCGCAGGTGCCACCGCCAACGCCGTGGGTGAGCCATCACTGGCGCCCAGCTGCCGCATGAGGGGCAGCCCAGCAGGCTCTGCAGCTGGTGCTGGCAGTCCTGTGGCTCCTCCTGCTGATGCTGGGAGCGACGACGGCAAGGGTGACGTGGTTGGTGCCGATGGCGGCGGCCACAGGCAGACTGAGCTGGATACTGACGACCTGTCAGCTGAGGGCAATGCTGAACTGGTGTCACCTGGAAGTGCTGACTTGTCAGCTGAGGGCAGCGCTGATCTGGCAGTAGGCGGCATTGCTGAGCTTCAGCTAGGTGGCAGTGTCGAGGTCGAAGAACAGGGCGTTGTTGCTGGGGGGCAGGAGGAGGAGGAGAGCGAGGAGGTAAGGGGAGCTGAGGAGGCACCTGATGGCGACGAGGGAGTGGAGCTGGGGTCAGAGGGTTGTGTTGCTGTTGAAGCAGCAGTGCTGGAGAGACAGGCAGATGGAGCAGCAGCTGCTGGAGAGGCAGCAGAATATCAGGCTGCAGCAACAGCAGGGGAGAGACAGATGGAAGCTCCTGCAGTTGCTGTTGGCAGCGCTGTGGCAACCACAGCAGTGATTGCTGCCTGGACAGTTGGTGGCATTGCAGCAGAGGAGAAGGAGGGGCAGCAGCAGACAGCGGCGGTCGACGAGGAATGCCGGGATGCGGGTGCTGAGCAGGAAGATTTGCCCGAACTTGGTGCAGCAGAGGAAGTGGCGGATGCGCTGGCGGTGGCTGAAGAAGAGCTGCCTGACGCGGTGTCAGCTGGCACGCCAACAGCAGCACCTTCAGCCTTTGGCTTTGCAGCAGCAGCAGCAGAGCCAGCCGCATGCTCGGCAGGCATGCCACCAGCCGCCTTTCTACCGCAAGGGGCTGTTGGCATTGCAAACCCCTATCAGGTGGCAGGAGGAGGCAGCCTGTTCTCGGAGTCATGGGTGCTTCACGGCAGCATCAGCGGGACGCAGATGGCTGCTGGTGGGTTGCAGTGTTTTGAAGCATCTCGTAGAGTAATGCCCTGCATGCTCCTTTCCAAGGTTCAGCTCTGGGACTTTACGGAGTTCTACTGTTTTGCTTACCGTGTGTCAAGGCGCTCCGTAGCTGGTTTTCTGCATAGTTGCTGCTGCGCGTATCCCACACTGTTCTGACACCCCTATGCCATAGTCCCCTGGTGTCCTGGCTGCAGATGGATCAACAGGGTGCATTACATCACCAGCTGCCACTACCATTGGCGGTGGTTTATTTTTGGCTGCAACAGCCCCAAGCCCTGGTGGCAGCACCATGCTGCTGAAGCAGGGGCAGCGAAAGCCACGCAGCACCCGGGGCAAGCAGCAGCGCCCTTCATATGCGGCAGCAGAAACCTCGCCAGCGTTTGGCTTTGCAGGCCTGGAGCATCCAGGTCAGCAACAGAAGGGGCTCGTACCAGTTTCAGGGCCTGAGGGCGTGGCCATGCACTGCACACCAACCACCATCAATGCAGGCGCAGCAGAGCAGCAGCAGGGGGTGGAGGAGGAGGCGAGCTCGCTGCTCCGGCAACGGGAGTGGCGGCAGCGCAGCGATTTGCCGCAGTGGCAGCAGACGGGTGATGCTTCTAGTGCACGAGTTGGTATTGCTATGGGCGCAGCAGCGGCTTTCAAGGAAGAACCAGGGCAAGAGGCGGAGGAGGAAGGAGCAGATGGATCGCATGGCGGAGCGGCAGCTGAAGCGGTGTTGCGATGCAATTCTTACACTCCTGGGCCTCTCCAAGGCGCGCTGTTGGGCCAGCAGGAGCCACAGCCACTGCACTTATCGCCCCAGTGGCAGCACAATTCAAACCCGGAAGCTCGGGTGGAGTCGCCTGCCCTGGTCACCGCTGCTGCGGCGGCAGCGGCAGCGGCAACTGACAACAACATGGTGGTGCTGAACGGTGCACTCCGCTGCGATGCTTGTGAGCACCAGGCCCCGCTTCCGGCCCTAGCCAGCCAGCTGTTCAGCGGCAGCAGCACCAGCGGCGGCGGCTTTGTGACGGCACAGAGCCGGCTGTCGGGCGGTGAGGGTGAGGGAGGGGAGGGAGCACCAGGGGGTGGAGGCATTGAGGAGGATGAAGATGAGGTGGCGTCGCCCAATACGGAACCCCTAAGGTGGGTGCAGTACTACTGCTAGTGAGTACTGCCTCGTGGTACTGCACTGCGGTAAGGTTGTATGGTGTCATCGTTGCCCTCACTGCCAACTTGCTGCGCAGATGCACCTTGCCTGTTGCGTCGTTGGAAACCTACGTGTTAGTGGCACAGAGCAGTTCAGCACTCCTGCTATATCGCAGCCTTCCACTCGTTCAATGCTAGCTATGATGCTTTCTTACCATCTGCAGTAGTTGACGTATTGGTGTGGCATACTCACACTCTGGCCCTGCAGGTACTCCCTAGCCCACACTCCCAACACACGCAAGCTAGCTGAGCAGCGGCCGCTGCAGGCAGCAGCAGCCGGGCAGGCCAGCGTCTTTGCTGTTGCAGCTGCAGAGCAGCCGGGGGGTGGATTGGCTGGCGGCCTGTTTGGCTTTGCCGCTGCTGCTGCTGCATCTGGCGCAACTGGTGCCGGCAGCAGCGGCATGAAGCACGGCAAGCAAGCTTGCGCTGCTGCGATTGGATGGCAGCCCTTTGGGCAGTGGCAGCAGCAGAAGCAGCGGCTGCTGGAGGGGCAGGTGGAGCATGAAAGGAGCGGCAGCGGCATACCAGCTGCCTGGGGGCAGCAGCCACAGCTGCATGAGGAGCAGCAGGGAATGGAAGCAGGGGTTCAGCAGCCCGAGGGCGCAGCAACCGAGGGTGCCCATCTGCCACCCCCACTGCCGCACGACCGACAGCCGGTGCAGCATCAGTTGCCGTCAGTGGCAGGCGCCGCCCCTCTCAGCCAGCACAGTAGCAACGGCAGCAGGCAGCGTGGGGCATCTGCCCTGCGTTCTGGCATGCTGGCAGCAGCAGCCGGCTCCGCCGCTGTAGGTGCGGCAGGTTCCGTGGTACCAATGAAAGTACCAGAAGCTGCAGCGCTGTTCCCAGCTCAGCAAAGCCCAAAAAGCCAGCAGTACCAGAGCCAGTACCATGCAAAGCAGCTCCCCGAGGCCGCTGCCTCTACTGCCGCTGGGGCAGAAGGCGTCCTTTCAACTCCCCCAAGGGGTGCACCTTCCTCTCCCGGTAACGCCGCACGATTGCCACCATCGGCAGCAGCGTCTGCTGCTGCGTTTGCTTCAATGGCGGCAGATGTGCCAGAATCTCCCATGCCAGCTGCCGTACCGCATTCACCCGTGCAGTACAGTCCTGCAAGCCTGCAGTACCAACAGCGTGGGCAGCAGGCGCTGCAAGTCAGGGTGCCGCCATCGGCTGCTGCAGCAGTGGAGGAGGAGCAGTTGAATTCAGGGCAGTACAGCCCCGGCAGCCAGCGGTACAGGCAGCACGCGCAGCAGCAGGCGCTTGCGGTGTCGCAGCTGCACCTGCAGCGCCTGCTGAGCGAGCAGCAGCAGCTGCTGGAGCGGCAGGCTGCTGAGGTGGCAGCTGAGCTGGAACTGACAGCTGGAGCCAGCAGGGCAGGTGGCTGGGAGGAGGCGCAGGAGGTGGAGGAAGCGCGGGGGCAGGTGGTGGCACGGGAGGAACAGTGGCAGGGGCAGGCGCAGCTTAAGCAGCAAGATCTGGAGGCACAGCAGTTTGTGACCCCCACCTCTCGCTACCAACCCCTTCCTGGCCACACGCGTAATAGTACCCACAAGCAGCAGCGGGCTGCAGTGGCTACCTTAACAACTCCAGGCACTGTTGTGGGCTGCGCTGCTGGGGCACGCTACCAGGCTGCACCACACAGATATCATCAACATCAGCAGCAACAGGGGCAGGGGCAGCAGCATCGGTATCAGCAGCAGGAGCTGGAGGAAGTTGAGGAGGCACAGGCTGCCGCCACTGCAGCGCTGATTAGCGGCAAGCTGGCAGAAGCAGGGCAGGTGGGTGGGCTGGGTGTGTGTCTGCGTACTGCTGGCGTGGTGGCTGTGCTTGCTTCTTTGCGTGCTTGTTCCCATACGTCAGCCCAATGTGTGCGCAGCATCACACAGTATGGCCGCACCACAGTTGTCACCAAACCAGAGCCCAGCACCTCAAAAAAGCCTAGGCCGCTCCACTTCCCGTGCTGCCTTTGATCAAACAGCTCTGCGTATTTGATCAAATACCCCCCCGTATTCCCCCACCTGTGTCAACCACAGCTGGCTGGCATCACTGCCACCACATGCGTACACCACCCACCCATCCACTCCTGCAGATGTCCCCGCACTCTTCCATGCAAGCGCTGCGTGGCTGCCTGGCCATTCTGGCCCCCCTTGCCTCCACAGTACCGGGGAGCGGCTCTGGCAACAGCACCTGGGCCAGTGCCCGGCAGCAGGCAGAGGCTGTGCTGGCGCGGCTGGAGGCACAACTCGGGTGTGTTGTCTCGCTATTTGGCTCTTGTGAGAGTCCTTTCTTCACACATTCAGCAGCCTGTAAATCCACCTGTTGTGGGGATAGGCTGCCTCCTGCCAGCTGGCCCCTGGTTCCCTTGCCACCTGCTGTCGCTTTGTTGCATTTTCATGCACCCGTCATCCTGCGCGGTATAAAGCACCGTGCTGCCCAGTCTCTCACTATCAATCTTCCCTATTGGTGTGATGCTGCTGATGTATTGTGCTGCAGGGATGCGAAGCAGCAAGCAGAGGATGAGGCTGAGCAGCGGTGCCAACTGGAGCAGCAGGTTGGTGTGTTGGTGTGGGTGGGTAGAGAGATGCTGGTGGGGGGTAGCGAGGTGTTGCGTCTCGAGAAGGGATGCTGGTGGGGGTTATCGGGGTGCTGGGTGAGGCAGGGTCTGTCTTACTGTCATACTTGGTGCATAGGCTGCACCGATCGCATTCCCATCTGGCCCACTGGCATGGCTGCTGCTGTTGCGTTCCCAGCCCATGGCACGCCTGCTGTTGCATTCCCATCCCATCGCACGCCTGCTGTTGCATTCCCATCCCATGGCACGCCTGCTGTTGCATTCCCATCCCAAACCAGGGCCACATGTGTTTGCATGCCATTTCCAGTCTTGCTGCTTCTCCCCTTCTTGTAGCTAATCTTCACGATTCCCATCTTGTCCCTGCTCCCTGTTTGCTTCACCCTTTACGCATCACCGCGCCCGCCCCGCGCGCAGGTGTTTGCACTGCAGCAGCAGGTGCAGGAGCTTCAGGTCGCGGCTGACGAGGCTGACACGCTTAAGCTGGAGCTTATGGATGCTAGGAGGGAAGCTGCCGAGCTGGAGCAGCGGTATCAGCGGCGCTGGGAGCGGCACCGGCACGAGCTTGAAGGGGCAGAGCAGCGGCGGAGGCTGCAGGCAGAAGCAGAGTTGGAGGAAAGAAGTAGGGAGAAGGAAGAGCAGCGGGCAGCTGTGGCTGCCAGGCGGCGGATGCAGGAGGAAAGAACGGCGGCGGAGCGGCGGCAGCAGCAGTACAAGTTGGAGCAGCAGCGGGAGGAGGAGATGGAGCAGGCAGCAGCGGTTGCTGCCCGGCGGCGGCAGCAGGATCAGAGGGAGGCGGAGCGGCGGCAGGCTGCGGTACATCCGTATGATGCAGCGTACCGCTCCGGCCTGAGGCAACACATGGAGCGGCAGCAGGAGTACTACGGCCCTAGCCAACCGCAGAGGGCAGCAGCTGCAACTGAGGTGGGGGCTATGGAGGCGGGGGGCCGGAGGCAGTATGCTACCATTGGCGGCGGCTCCGTGCCGCGGGTGGTTGATGGCAGTGTAAGGGGTGGGCTTGACCCGCGCTCAGAGCGCAGGCAGCATGCACAGCAGCTGCAGCAGCCGCAGCAGGGGCGCAAGGCGGGGCAGCGGGGCGGGGCAGCAGTAGTGGTGCTGGATGCCCGGGCATTTTCGCCGCTGGGTGCAGGCGCAATGACGTGGCGGGAGAGGCAGCAGCAGCGGGGCGGGAGTTTGGCCGGGGCAGGCGGTCAGGCTGGAGCGCCATACTATCACACCATCGGTTGACCTTTTCAGTTCGGTTTAGGGTGGAATGAAGCTCGTGGCTGTGCCTCCATTCGTGTTTTGACTTTTATTTCACTGGCGCTGTTTGAAATGTTGCATGGTGGGGCTGAATGTAAAATATTCCAGCCAGCTGTGGCAGCATTCAATGCTGGTCAAGGCATAGCTGCAGTGCCGCTGCTCAATCGCGCAGCATGTCAGGGACGCCTCAACTTTTTGAAGTACGTGCTTGGGTAAGTTACAGTGGCAGGCTGTGTCGGCAGTGAGGCACTCGGTAGCGGCCGTGCACGGCAGCCTGGTCTGCAGCAGGGTGGGCCACAGCGGCTACAACGTATACTGAGACACAATAACAGAAGCGGTAATTGTGGTTCGCAAGTGGCCTGTTTATCTGGGTTTCTTACGCACAGTTTATTTCAAAAGGTGGTCGCCAGGCTGGAGGGCTGGAAGGAAGGTGCAGGTCAAACATGACAGCTCCCTCAGCAGCGCACGGCGTGCCGCAGTTCCCTGCGCATTGCGTTGTTGCTGCAGCGATCGTCACCATACACAACACAGCAGCAGCCTTGCCCGCCATCCACTCGTCCGCCTCGCAAATTCCACGATGCGCGGGTGTCTGCTGCTGCTGGCGCTCGCCGTACTCTCGGCACATGTCGCAGAGGTGACTGGCAGACCGGCCACTGCAGCGGCCTGACACGACCCGCTCCGGCGGCGGTGGACCGGTTGGTGCGATGAGCTTGAACTGCCCGTTCCTTTTGCTCGGGTACTCCCGCAGGCTCGCTCGGACCGTCACCTGAACCAACTTGTCGCGGAAGCGCCGGCCGCCGACAGGGCGACCCTGCAGCAGGCAGCGGGCATGGCGCCTGCTCCCGCCCCGGGCACCACGGTGGCACCGGCTGCCGCGCCTGCGCCCGCACCAGCTGCCGGCGAGGGCGAGTCAAGGTGGGTCATGCGCAGAGGGATTCGGCAGCTGCAGCAAACATATATCCTTACTCAAATTAACCTGACCGCATCAGCCAGTGAATGCTTGCAAGGTGTGTGTGCTCGCCCAATTGTCACCGTAGCCAGATCGCTGAGTGGGAGCACTTGTGAGCCCATTGCCTTGCAGCCCTTTGTTTGCTGCACGCATGGGATGCGCACCTCCTTGCCTTGCCAACAACATGTCTGTCCTGCTTGATCTACTGTACTCATCCTGGTTTAACCATTCTGCCCCCCTCCCACCCCCACCC